>WSLO01000067.1:0-36783 GCA_019677385.1 Ceratobasidium sp. 392
GCGAGCGCAGCGAGAGCGACGTAGGGAACAGCGAACATGGTGAACTCGTAGAGACGCAACAAGGAGAAGTAAGTGAGTCGGAGCACTTGGTTGACTTGAGTTGAGATGTTCCTAGTTTTATACCATATACACTGAGCGCCCTGTACAGCTCCGGACCGCTCGATTTTACCACGAGTGCACCGCCAGCGGTCCGCTCAGCCTGTTGACTTGAACGAAGCCTTGGACAGCCGAATTGTCTCTGGGTATTCACGGCCCGCCTTGGAGTAAAGAATGCACGGGGATGGTCACTTGATGCGTCACCAGTACTTCTCCGCCAAGCGTTTAGGTTGTTTCTCCGCAAATGAGTGGTTCAGTACCTTAGCTGACCCGTAGTAACACGGGTGTAAACCTTCACGCGAGCCTTTTGATGATTATGTGATGCGTAGAGCCCTCCGAACCTCGAAAAAGAATATCAACCATGCCTTGCCAAGCAAAACTTGCCGCATAGATCATGCCAAGGAGAAGCAGAACCTCCGAGTAAGGTGTAAGCGCCAAGAATCGACCGTCGACATAGCCGTCCACGTGCGTCTTATGTAGCTTGCAACAAGGCATCCAGATTCAAGCGAGAAGGGCGCCAAAAAATACCATACTACAAGGTATGCCTAAGCAATCAGTTGTACTCATTGGAAGCAAATTCGGTAAGCACCAACCACATCCAAATATATTACCCGAGCACCGTAGCTGGACGACAATCCTATGTTTCTTTTGTTACTACACAATGTCATATGGTTTATAGTTTGTCGGCCTTGAACACCATCACTGCAACATGGGCTGAAATGTGGTCATCGTTTGGACGTGACCTTTGACTGGCGAACGAGTGATTGCTCAAGTTCAATCCACGCATATATCCCAGTGCAATTAGTCCGAGCAGATTTCACGGATTTATCATAATGTATTACGGTTGCCCCATACCCTAACGAAGCATAATCTGATAACACTTCGATACCGGACCCATAATATCTCGTCCAAATGATAAATCGTTTCATTGACTCAAATTGGGCGTGTCGGTAGCTGCAGTCCTGCAGTCACAAACAGAGCCCGGTGGGACTACCCTAAGTGGCGAGTATCAGGCAACCATGGCATGAGGCTTCTTGCGACAAGCCTGAAGATCTGGGGTAGCAATGCAATGAGAAAAAATAGAACAAAACTATTCAGTATTGTGAGCTCAGTCAAAACTATATTGCGATACAAGACTCTTACAGCCGATCACAAGCGCAAGGTAAGAGTTACAGATATTATTTCTGGTCCAAGTATCATTTGCCAGGCTAGGATAGACCCGGGACCAGATCGATTTGGCTCAACGAAACGGAGACTCATCCACACTAGCATCCCCATAATGCGGCAAAACAGACACATCAGGATCTTCTTTGAATGCATAACGATCTAACACAAATGCACTGTTAATATCAAAGCTATAGTATACCAATAAAAGCGACCTACATATTCTGTGGTCTCCTGCATCAAATGTATAACCGAAGTAGTTCTCATCATGCCATGCATTCCTTGGCCAGGCATGCTCTTCGTCATCTTCATCTTCGTCCTCGTCGTCCTCGTCGCGACCACTTGACCGTCTTGTTCGGTAATCGTGACGATATCCGAGTCTATCGCGGTAACTCCAAGCGGTCGCAGCGTACAAGCAATTACGCGTCGAATCCCAGGCGAGAGATTCGACTTGGTTATTCCCAGTAGCGAGCTCATAAACTGATGTGCGAGCACGCACGTCCCACATTCTGATCTGCTCAGCTTTACCAGTACCGGTAAAGATAGCTAAAGAGGAAAATATCAGTAGAGGTGATATATGAAATAGTGGGTTGCATTTACTGGGAATACCATCCGGATGAGTGAAAACAGCAGCGTCACAAGCCTCATTTTGTTGGCAGGCGTCAAAGGTAAGGACAGGAAGCGGTGTGCGGATGTCGAAGAGGCGGACGAATCCATCGCTGCATGCAGTCAAGAACACTTGAGGGTCGGCGGCGCTGACAGATAAGTCGGCAACGGCCCCACCGTGTCCGATGTAGCGGGAAACAAGACTTCCTTGATGTTCTAGGTTGATTGTAATGCAATCATAGTCGTTAGAGTGGCAGATCATTGTCGACGGTGCCTGGACAAGGGACACCCATCCGGTTACGGATAAGTTTGGCTGGTCGCCGAACTGGATGATAGAGGTAGCAGGGCTGCCAGACGACACCTAAATGTCCTCGGGATCATCTCGCATCGTATCCTCGAGGATATCTTCATTCTCTTCGCCAACGGTTCCTTCTCCGTCCTCTCCGTGAGTCTCGTCGAGGCTATCGATATCCCATACCGCAACCCGACCATGTCCAGCTCGACGATTGTACTGTTTGGAAGCACAGCGATCGGACCGTTGGCGCGACTATAGTCGAGGGTATGTGTTGGAAGAACTCCATCCTTGTAGCTTTTGCCATCTGGGGCCGCCCAGGCATAGGACTTGACTCTATCTTCGTCTCCTACCAAGATGAGCCGCCGGCTTTCGTCCAACGCTATATGTGGGGCAACGCTCGCAAGTCCGGGCTCTTCAAAGTACTGATTGGGAAACCCAGTGGTCTCGTCGATCTTGTCCAAGAGATAATGATAAAACGCCGGCGATCGGTCCTTCCATCCACTCGCCGCACTTAAGGCCAGGCATGAGTTTCCCTGAGATAAGCAGAGCTTTATAGGCATGGAGATTTCTTCAGATGTAATTTCGCAGCGTGCATCGTAGACACTCATAGCCACGGGATTTGCCGCTGTCGGTGTCAAGGCAGGAATGTTGAGACGAGGTCGCGCAAGTGGCGAAGACTTGGGATGTTTCTTCATAGTATCTTTCCAAGGGTCTGGGGTCATTTTGCCTACGTTATCCGTTAATGGCGCGACACATAAAGCTTCGTATATATAAACCCTACCGAGATCCGGGCCAGCACGGAGTTGGAGTATTTGAAGGAGTTCACGCACGGCATTTGCCGCTGGCGACATAACAATTCACGAATATGTTAACACAAGAGCTTGACTAATACAGGCAATACTCACGAAGTGGGAGTTTTGTTTCGCTAGTGTCCTCGACTAGGGGCTGCCCGGCGTTCGCATCGTGAGCCCAGGAGGGCATGAAATTAAACAGCTCGGATTCTCCATACACATACTCGATACCTTTGTTGATAACCTTTTGTGTAGCAGCCACAAGCTCTGGAAGATGGGGATTTTGGCCGACAGACTCTTCGCAAACAAGTGCGCAAAGGTCGCTGGAGATTTTGAGGTATTTCTTTTCAACCTTGTCCCCATCCTCTTCGTCATCCAACATCGAGCTCTTCACAAACTTGTCGAGTCTCCGACTCAAGCGTGTGATACGAGATTGCAGAGCCTCGAGCAGTACCATAGCTAAGACGTGGTTGTTGTCTGAGGGATGTGGTTCGGACCCACTGCCCTAAACAGCACTAGTTTATTCAATGACGTAACAATTACTGCAATTATCGTAACTCTAGACTTCAACACGGTCGTGCGCTTAACAGGCCTAAAATCTGTAGAAAATCTATGCATCTTGAAGCGATGACACTCAAATTCAATTAGCGTTTGAACAAGGCAGTTGGCTGTAGAAATCGCGGAGCATGGTGAGATTTGTACTTTTGTTTCAGCCTACTAAACAATAATAGTGGATGTTTCTCACCAAGCCTTTTTGTGTCGGGAAGGTTATTGAGACGAACATGCAGAGTTATTGCGGGATATCCTCAGCGGATTTATGAAGGAATATGGTAACGGAACTAAGTCACAAGGCTCTGTGTATGGGGCAGGTGATTCTCAACTAGACTGTACTACTACGAGCAGGCATGTCGTTTACTTATAAGAGTCTTGCAAGTCTACGCTACAGAGAAAGGTTTAATCGGCTATCTTCGATATATCGTTTTGGTCGCACCAAGATGTTTATTATAGGGCAAATTCCCTACTTTTTCTTCTAAGCACATTCTATACGCATAGGTCAGGCAGCGATGTAGTTCCATAAACAACACCTACATCAAAACAAAAACTACACCTGAGGCAACATCACTCAACAGCCAAACAATGTCCCCATGTCTCTTCCGTTATAATGCACTCGTCAACAGGTAGTTCTCCTATTGAGGTACCGGTGTTACGGCTCCGCAGCGCAAATATCGCGATTTGTCGGTTCAGTAGGTTTATGGCTTTGCGTGTTTGTCGCAACTCGAACTCTTGTTTCAAAGTGAGCCAACGTTGGTCCGGGTTGATTGCAATTTGAGCGTTAGGCCATAAAGCCGCCAACAAACTATGAGATCGGTTAGTGACGCAGGAAACCGCACGCGCAGTAAGTACTACATACGCAGCTATCCTTATCCCGTCCTCATGATCGAGGCCGTTCGTAAAGAGCCTGGTGTCCAGGACGTTGATAACATAGTTCCAAATATCTACCTCTAGTATGCGAAAAGCAGACGATCCGGGCTTCATAAACACATCTAGCGTTTCAACCGAATTTATCGATCCGACATTTATTGGTGTTTGAAGGTACTCAAGACAAGGCATGGTCTGTGAGAACACTTGCAGAGTGTCGAAGTTAGCCCGAATATTTAAAAGTTCGAGGCGCCGCAAGGATTGAAATACCGCTAGCCGGATCTCGTCAGTGGGATCAATGATACTAAATCCGCTTTCCTCTTGAACGTGGATTTTCAGAACTCGAAGAGGAAGACCAGCCACAGCACGAAGGAAAGTGGGAAAGTTTGTAGCATTAATCCACGCATAGCTTTGCTTGGACTGCCCCACTGAAAGACTCTGGACCTGAGAGTCTCGTGCGGACAAAACCGATTTTTGGATGGTCCGTCCTTCGTCTACGAATCTCACTGCGTATTCTAAGCGTGAGAATTTGGAAGTGATGTCGAAGGTAGTGAGGCTATCTACCATTCCACTAAGACTCCAGACATGACCAAGATCCGCTGGACTCTGAAGATCGCAGAGCACAAGACGGCGCAAGGCGGGAAACATATGGGATGGTACAGCTTTGTGTGTTGTCAAGATATCTAAGCCCGAGAACTTTATGGTCAGGGTATCGAGTACAGGCAAGCCTCCCAGTATTTTCAGTCCTTCAGCTTGGAGATAAATTGGACTTATGCTGAGATTACGAATATTTGTTAAGCGGGAAACACAAGGTAGACAAGAATGCCAATTATAAGAATGTTGGAAAATGTCATGGCTATCGTAGGACTTCAGCGGAGAGACAAGTAAGCCCAGACTACGTACGTTGGGGCAGCGTTGTGTTAGAGTACTGAGCATGCGATCCCGAGCCTGGAGAGCCGATGCAGAGCCAGGGTCAAACTCGCTCGTATGATCCATATGAAAAGCCTCGAGCGAAGAAGGCGTTAGCCGGGAGAGCCAGCTGAGCAGTTCGACAGACTCTATTTCGTGATCCAAGACATTGAAGGAGGTTAGCGACAAGAGATTAGGGAAAAGGTTTTGACCAGGCGGGACTAAAGTTTGGAGCCGTTCGTAGTCTGGGAGCTCTATAGACCAGTCTTTAGACTTAGAGACCTCGAGATATTTGACAAACGAACAATACGTGTAGAACCGTGACAGGTCATCATCGTGGAACGATTCTGGGAGCACCTGCAACGGGTTATGTAATTAGTTGGGGTAGAACTGAGCAGTACCAGCCGGCCAAGGTTATTTACAATTGATACCCGGCAATTGAGCACGTCTTGATTAATCCAAACGCCTGGTATCACGGCGAGGAGCCGTTCAATGCCGGTGACATGACTCCAGAGAAACGGCATCAGTAATCGGAAAAGAGAGGTACAAGTGAGAGCTAATGATGTCCTCCCCCAGTCATTTTCGATGCGGTTGCATATGCAAAGGGATAGTTCATCGATTCGGAATACTTTTTCTATAGCGTAGGATGGTGGTGTAATCATGGTCGTAGTCGTGAAAATAATTTTGTGTGGCGAGGGCTGATTTATTCGTATTTGGGTCGCAAAGGAAATAGCCAGGATCTGGCCCTTGTTTCGGTTATGCATATACGGAGATTTCCATTCAATGCGCGATGGTTAGAGTATAGAGGTGGGAAAACTTGGGGAAAACTGGATGATCATCGACAAAATACCGGACAGCTACGATCGAGACATTGAGAGCGTACATCAGGCACAGTCGACAACGTGACAGGAGGGGTCAATTGCTGGCAGCAGCCGTAACTTCAGCATTTACTAGATCATATATATGAGTATAAGATATAGATTATAATTTCGACTCCATCAACTCACCATGGGGGTCTGCAGGTTTGCCTATCTGATCGGCCAGCGAAGGCTCTACGAGAGGTACCATAACTGCGTCTTCATCGTCGTCGCTCAAGAAAGTGTACAAACGACACTCAACATTTCCCCATCTCTTTTACAGGGTTAAGCTATAACCTCTGACTGGTGTATCAAGATGATACTCACAGCTAACGAGTTAACCACCACGCTGTCACTGGACTTGCTCCTCGTATCGATCTCCCTGAATATGCCACCATGCCCAACTAGAATGATATTCGTCTCCGGCCGACTACGCACATAATTTCGCACCCATTTCGCCCGGTTCGCAAGCGCCTTGGGCGTGGGAGCGTAGAAACCCTCGTTCTTGTTCCAATCATCGGTGAGCGGACTCCAGTCTACACCTTGAACTGCTAAGTCTTTGAACTCTTCCGTCGCCTCCAGTACGGCCCGGTCGGAACCTGTATCGCATGGAAAGTCGTGCGTCTCTTGTAGCTGGGGTAATAGGATAACCTTGCCCTGGGACACTAGACGGGTGTAGGCTTGAGGAAGAGCTAGGAGTGTCGTGGAGAGTGTCCGACGAAAGGCGGAGGTGAGAATAGCCTCGGGAACGTTTTGAAAATTCGGATCTACTTGGGCAAAATCTACGCATTGTTGTCGCCCGAGCGGAGTCAAGTTCGCATCGAGAACTGAGTTTTAATTTATATCAGCTTAAAATAGATAATGTTTGTCTAATTTAGTCGAACTTACTCGAGAAATCATTATCGACACTGGTAAAAACATCATGGATTAGCCTGGGAGATGCGTGGCCAAGCCCAAGTCTAAGAATACCGACTTGTGTTCAGCTTGGCCATGCCGCAATAAATATACTCGTTTGGTCGTCATCCGCAAGGGTCGAATGTTTACTGAGACTTTGAGATTGCAAGTGGGGAAAACAAACAACAGATTGTCGAGGTCGAGGGAACTTGAGAAGGTTCACCGCCGATCGTGTGCATCATGGGGTTTTTGAAATTCCCGCGATTGGCGCTAAGCACATATGTCAAGGAGCTTCACCCTCGAGCAGTACAGGATTGGCACAGCAGAAGTCGCCTTTGAACTGACTGGGTTGAGCTGCATCCTTAGCTGCCGTCAAAATTTCAAGTAAGAACACCCAAATGTGAGGACCACCTTGAACGACACATATTATTACGACTACAGGTGAAAGTAAATGATACACTTCTCTACTGCATGTACGCCAAGGACGAGGTGCGGAACATAAACTGGAAGCTATACTGTTTAGTATCAGTATCCCAGTGCGACCAGTTCCAATCTGGATTTTCCTCCGGGTCCTCAATCTCGCGTGCAGGGATTCGGAAAGCAATACTTTCATACGGTTCTGCAGCAACCTACCATCTCATCAGCATCTTCACAGCCGGAAGTACAAGCAAACTCACAATGAGGTACTGATATGCCCTGTTGGGCTGCTCCTTTTTCTGCTCCCATGCGCTCATGAACCTACGACGCGGGATGACGCCCTCCTTGATCTGAGGCAAGTGCACTTGGACCATCATACCCTCTTTCGCGCCTCCTCCGCCTACTGCAGCAGCTGTCAGAGGGTCGCGCACCTTGGTAACCCGATATCCAGGACGCCCGATTTTGATGAACATTTTGCGTGGCACCGTGCTCGCCGGAGCTGGGGCGGTAATGAGTTGGGTGTCCTTCGCATCACGCGCTGCACGCCGTGCAAGGTTGGTCTGATGCTTTTTTCCTTGCGTGTGAGCAAGATAGGAGCCCTCGTTGGTGTGGAGTGTCAAGCAGAGACGGCATTCGAGAGACCCAAGATGGTTGCGAAGAATATATGGATCCTGTGAAACAATGTTGCTTAGCTGTGACAAAAATGAGGCTAAAAATTTAGCACATACCTTGGCCAGGTCAATAGTCTCAAGCGCAAGCTTACGCAACCGCTCGCGCCGGTCGACATTCGCCTCCGACGCACCAGCAACACCTCCACCACCAAATTTACTTCCAACGCGGTTCTGAAGAGGCTGTCAGGCTGAAATGTCCAGTACATAGGATGTAGTTCATACCTGATAATCTGAATAAAGTCAGCACATATTCGAAATGAGAGGACGACACTTCTTTGAAACTCACCCATGGTTGCCGGTGGCAGGACCTCTGACAGTCACGTGGGACATTGTGCAACCAGTAAGCGCCGTGGCAGAGTGATCGGGTGGCTCACTGAAAGAATTGGGCCTTGTTACTCTCTAATCCAACCGACATGTAGCCGACCACCAAGCATTGCACGTCTGTCTTTTTTGGAGGATTTGATACACCAAAAACTGCTGCTTTACTTTAGCTTTAAACCTCCTCTTGTCGGCATGTATTGAAGTTCCAAGCCAATCCCACCGGCCCCTTCAAGTGCTCAAAGCGTGTCCAACACGGACTGGCATAGTTATAGGCGTACACGGAGGCTTTGTGACTTGAGATTGCGCAGACGCTTTCCCTATTTGTTTTCTGCTGGTATTTCCTGTCGGCGCGAGCGAGTAAAGGCGGTGCTAAATTACGTGACATCCAACCAAGTGATCGAGTCTCGCGAATCCCTCCGACTGCATTCAAATGACGAGCTCGCACCGAAATGACGTTGATCCGTTCTCAGCTACTCGGAACAAAAAACGAGGCTGACCTCGAGAGGACTTTTCAGCGCCCCTCCCTCCTTGAGATACCCTGCTCTCGCCCCTTCACCCTACAATCATCAAAATGACGGGCTGGACACAAGTGTGAGTTCAACATTGGCTTCTAGACATAATTCTCGCACTAACCGCTCGCCATTCCCTGATATAACGGCGGTACCTTGAATAGAATGAAGGCGGCTCAAGTCCACCAGAATGGAGATGTCGAGGAAATCGAGGTTGTCGAGCTCCCAATTCCAATTCCCAAGTTGGACGAAGTTTTGATCAAAATGGAATGGGGTGGAGTCAACTTCAGTATGTACTACTAACGTAGAATACAGTGGCGATTATTTATCCTAACTCTCGACTGACACGCAGTTGATATACTCTTTCGTGATGGTTCGTATCCCCGTCCGACTCCTTATGTGATGGGAGAAGAGGGCGCAGGGACGATTGTATCATTTCCATCTGAAAGCGAAATGTAAGTCGTTGGTCATTCGTACAGCCGGCCAAGTCGACTGATGGTGATCTGGAAGCATCGAGTCGGAAGACTTTCAAATGCGAGGATTCTACAAAGGTGCACGTGCTGTGACCGTACGTCATCTATTTTCAGGCATTTTTCACGGAAAGAACTTAAAATCTTTCTAAAGTTTGGAAGCTGCTGCTTCGCGGAATACGCCGCCGTACACTGGAAAGATGTGTTTGTGATTCCGGAAGGCCTGCCTACTCGTCTTGCTGCTGCGAGCATGACGCAAGGACTAACAGGTCAGTGTCACATTCCATAGAGCTACATGACCCGAATCATTAAACTAAGCTATGATATGATACCATCTGTTAGCACTGACTTGTGTGAGGGACGCATATAAGGTCAACAAGGGAGATACGGTACTCGTGCATGCTGCCGCCGGCGGAGTAGGACTTTTTCTGTGCCAGGTAAGCATATACTCAGACTTTTCACTAAAATTAGTCTCAACATACTCTCTTAGCTTGCTCGACATTTTGGAGGTACTGTGATAGGTTCGACGTCGAGCGAGGCTAAGGCGCGTCATGCGAGGGCGGCAGGCGCTTCACATGTTATCATCCACACCAAGCAGTCTATACCCGACACAGTTCTCAAAATAACCAAGGGGCAAGGCGTCCAAGGGATATACGACAGTGTTGGTGCAGCGACCTGGAAAGGCGATCTAGAAGCAATTGCACCCATGGGCACGATCGTGAGTCTCGGAGATGCGAGTGGCCCTGTACCGCCTGTACGACTTCATACACTCGCGAGGAAGAACGTCAAAGTGTGTTATCCACTGTAAGTTGGTACTAGAGCGGTGAGGGCGATAAAAGACTGACAAGCTGGGATAGGCTAAAGAATTATTTGCTGGGGCCCCAGAGGTTCCGCAAGTATTGCGGCGAACTATATGGCATGATCCAGTCCGGGGAACTTCACGTTGAGATATTCAAAGAATATCCATTCACAACGGAAGGAATTCGCCAAGCTTACAAAGACATGGGGGGACGAGGGACTGTAGGCAAGCTGCTAATTAAGATTCAGTCGTAATAGCATTAAATTCTTCTGGGTATCTATATTAAAAGGCACGACGAAAGCTTAGTAATCAGAGTCAATCAGGGTCCACATAAAATAAGCGCCGCCTGGAACGGGCCCGGCGCGTAGCGTCGGGCCACCCCAACACACCCCCGGAGGTACGACGGGGCTCAAAGTTCATATGAACAAACGACCGATTGTGATACACTGCGTTTACTTAGCATAGACAGGGCTGCCGTAATCATGGATATTCCCATACAAAGGCACCATACTTACGCGGCATTCCCTTGCTTAAAATAAATAGCTTTTTTGATTATATATGTTTGAATACGTTAAAGAATAGTGTTTATCTCTAGCAGACCAATTCAGCTCAAGTCGCGCTGCATACCAGCTTGACTCCGAATTTTGACATAGGAATCTACTCGCACCCAGCACTCGGGGATCCGTACCAGCTAAACAACCACTACAAGTTTGGCTACGTATCATGCCAGATATCGATCCTTGTGTCCACTTTGCTCCGGCTCCGGCTCATTAAGGGTCGTACCGCCATTCTGGAGAGTAGTCATTGGGATACCCAACCCGAATCTACCCAAAGTATCTTGGGTAACAGTCGAAATGGTGGCCGGCCCTCCAAACGTGTAGAGCGAACATATGAGTCGGTTGCACATCACACTCCCAAAGGCTGTGTACGCGCTGGAATATAGTCCGATCTCATGAGAAAGGGTAACATGGATGATGGGAACCACTCACCCAGAGGCCACGGCTGCCAATTCAACGGAAGGAATTGTTGCGCCGATACAAGTAAAGAGAACGGCTATCAGGATGACCGCATAGAATAAGGAACCACTATTAAAAGCGAATTATACCAGGACGATTTAGGCGAGTAGAGTATAAGTAAAGCTCACTCTTTTAGGAGCTGTCTGGTCAACGGCATAGGCCCAAATTCGCGCATGAGCTTCTTGGTCCTCCATACCGTGGCTACAAATACGACAGATTCAAATATAAACGGGAATATGTAGGGGAGCCAAGAATTCGATGAGTGAGTAATAATCACACAACCCGAGAATACTTCTGGGACTGAAACTAGTCAGTAACTGAAACATCAAATCTGCATAACATGATCTTACGTGTGTTCGGAAGATAAGTAAGGTTCTGTTTACGTGGTTAGTCGAACACAGCTACTGGGAGAGGGGCGATGGTGTACCTCTATCTGGTTGCTGAGAATAATTGTAGAGGGTACGAAGAACGACGCAAGGCCAATGAGAAGTAGGCTTTAAGGATGTTAAGCCGACAATCGTGAAGTCGATATCCTGACACCCACGTTAAGACATAGGGTCTAGCGAAATAAAGACTCAAGGATTAGCGACCCGGTGTTTTTGAACTATCAAGTTTCACTTACTCCTGGCCAAATAACACCCAACAACGAGCGATGACAGTGACTGGAGAACGACATAAGCACCCGAAGTGAGTCGTGAAACCAAAGACTGACCCGAGATAATTGCGCTACAAATGTTACAGCCGTATGTATAAATATGAATGGTCGTTTTACACCTGTAGGCAGCTCGTAAGTTCGAGACACTAGAGTCTACTAACAGACTAACTCCTGGAGGCCAGCGTTAGCATAATAATAATTTCTACGACGTGCAGATGGACGAACCGATGGTGTAATCGAAGGAGCAAGAAATACTAAGAATATTTTCAGGGTAAGGTCCAGGCATACGAAACACCTCAGTAGGCCAATTCACAAAACGCACTTATCATGTTGATCCTGAGATGACCCGGCCCCGCATGTCAAACCCCCAAGAAAACGGTCATAGCAAATAGGCTCACTTACAATAGAACACAGAGGGGTGAAAGTCGGTTGAGGTGATACATTACACGGGCGAACGTCCAACGACTGGACCAAATGTTGGATATTTCGTCATCCAGGCGGATAAGAATGTCGTAGATCAGCAACATACAAGATGCCACTACCGAGGCGCGAAAACAGTTAGTACTCACACATACGTGGTCATTTAACACACCTGCAAGGTATTTCGCATTCTGAAGCTCCCCGTGCTTGCGAACAATTGTGTCAATAGGTGGAGGATCGATCCCAGGTGTCATAATTCGTCAGCTGGTAGTAGTAGTGTCTTTTCAGGATAAGGGGAGAGGGGAGGCCAGATTGTATCAGTTCGCCGCCCTATATAGTTTATATCTCAATAAGATCTGTGTTTTTCGGTCTTCGAACGATGGGATCTGCTGGCTAGAACGCGCTTGCCAAAGCCACGGCATGGCACATACACTCATCGCGGGTTGATGTCCGCAAATGTCCGCCCATTCATGCCCCACGGCAGGTTTAACCGATTTGGGTATTGGTTTGGAAAGGACCTCCGTAATTTGTTTGGCAGCCATTTCCAACCTCGGGCGCCAAACCAATTATTTGTCATATCGGGAACCTGGCAATTGCTGCCGCTCCGTCTTACTATACATATCTAACCAGGCCCGGCTGCTCCGTACTTTTCATCGTAAAGAGAGTACAGTATGTGTAAGCTTATTGATCGCAGAAACTTGGGCCGGGATGCTTCAGAGAAACACAACACTGTGTAATTCAAATCTGAAAGTGAAATCTCAGTGATAACGTTGACTAGCTGTGGTACGGCAGCCGAAGATTAGCATGTAAAAGCACTGTTTTTGGCTCAAGCGCATCACGCCAACTTCCTGATAGTACGGTTCACTTTTCCTATTCTTTATAGCTCGGACTTGCCTCGTACCTCCAGCACTTATCGATGGGTTCATAAGGTTCAGCACAGTCAACTATAGACAAAATCTCAAAAGATAGAACACACCACTGAGAACTAAGGAGCTGAAAACTCCCAGAATCGAGCCCAAAATGGAATAAGCCTGACCGGTATCTTCGCGGACCGTCGAGGGCACATAAAGTCGGATATATGCGTTGAATAGAGATCTAAGTTATGATGAAATACAGGTTACTTTGCTCGCAAGGCCCCTAAGATTTGTCCCAGGCACCTGTGCGGGCACATATTGACAGTGTTTGTGGCCGACGAAGTTATGACTAAGCAACCCGGAGCTCCATTCAAAATTAAGAGAGCAACGCAGCTCGTCAAGCACAGATTGAGCATCTAACAGAGTTCATTAAAGTGCCCTTACTGCTTCGAGTTATGTAGAAAAAAGTCACTGAAACGTTTAGCCAGGCTGGGCCCGACTTATGGTCATGCCTGGCAACACACCCGAGGTCCGTATAGCGTTCGAGGCGCCAAGGGACTGGGGTAAATGCGGCGCGACGTAGTTTTGTAATATGGACAACACGGACTTAGTATGAAGTCTAACTGTCGAAGTTGAGAAAATACATCCATCAAGGAATTCAGTCTTTGGGGTGTTCAAATCGCCAGCCATGTTTTTTGCGCACAAGTTAAAAGCTCCGCCAAGCAAGGTACTTTCGCCCTCGTTAGAGAACATTTCCTGGCGAGGATCTCGTAACCAGTACGATGCGCATGATAAGTCAAGCCAATTCTCGTTGGACTGAATATCATTCTTGCGGGAGTAGAAAGTCATCCGAACACATGCAAAATTTAGATTCAATTACAATAAAGCAGTCACATTGGCAAGGATATTCGTCGCACCATGTAGGCGCGGTGGAATACTTATATACAGAAGCTCTCTTGTGGTAAGTTTAATGGAAAACAATTGACGATATACACGGAAGTTTGAACTACATCGGGTTTTCGATTCTTTAAAAGGTCAAACTAGAGAACACTAGAACGGGTAAGAAGAAATGGGGCGCCAGTTAACCTAATAGACCAAGGGGTTAGCGCGCGTAGGACAGGATAACAGAGCCCCGAACACACCAGGAATTTAGAAGTAAATACCAGGGAGCGGATGGTCAATCAAGAACACATGGCGCCCACGAAGGTGTCTGGGAATGCGAGGTATAAGTATCGAGGTGCACTCGGATGGGATGAGAGCTTACCAGATTATAACATATTTTTGAAGTTTTCTTTATTTAATAAAGAGAAATCGAGGAAAGGAGTAAGGAGGATTGAGGAATCAGAAGTAGCCCGAGCAGCTGAGGTTTAAATAGACTCGCTCGTGGGAGCCGTGCTCCTCACAATCAGCACGGGGTAGTGGTCATGTCTCGGAGCATGCCTAATATGTGTGGGCGCTGAACGGCGCACTGCTTCGAGCTTTGATGGAAGTGGTCTAAAATGGAATCGTGCGTTCAGGCTCGACGGGATTGGCCACTTGGACGGTCATGAGACCTCACCAGGTGGAGAACGATCTCCGAGCCTGTGCGGCTGTCGCCGAACTAGTCCTCCTCGTACAGCATGCATCATGTATGCGCATATTTGAATCTACAGCATAGATGAATAGTGGGTGTCACATATTCGACGTACATCTGACCTGATGCGGGTGAGATAGTACTGTGTCGACCAGAGGGGGATGGGGCTCGGTTGTAAGGCGTATTCGGAGGAATGAAAGAGTCTGCCTGGAGAAATCAAGCTTGACTGGGACAGCTTGAAAACTCGATGGCGTAATCGAGTAGCAGAGCTACTGCAGCAAGTATGGTTCCTTTATGTAAGAGCCTCGATGGGTTCTTCGCCGACCTCATACAGTAACCAAGACGGGTACTGGAGTCAAGGATTGAAACACACTTTTATCTAGATGACGCCACCACTACATGTACGATGAATGGTGTGTAAAGTTATACCAGTGCGATAGGCAGGTCTAATAGCGTGAGAAGAACGGACTAAAGTGGCCTCTACAATGAAGTGCAACTCGTCAACTGGGTCGACGGACTCAGTGCAAGGTGAGCAGGAACACCGGAGTAGCAACGGAACCAAAGATAGCCCGAACTGGCACGAGCACTTCGGTCTGCGACCCCTGGAAGTGCTTTGGTAAGCACTCGTACGTAGGTGGCGCTTACGCCGGTACGTCTTTATCCATTCTATCCTTGTTCGCCAGCCAACGCTCCCCAGTGTAGGATCGGCGTCGACACTGGTCGAAACTGCTCCCTACCCCTCACATCTCCCCTCGCCGCCTCCTAGAACTCCCAATACAAGATGTTGGACATCCTCGACAAGCCTCTTGAATCTGCGTTCAGCTACGTTTCCGTACTGCCTGGCGCGTTCTCAGCCTACGGATATTCCCGCCACGGTGCGTTGTTTGTTCAATTCACTCATCTTCTCGTCTTACGCTTATGTTTAGCTTATCGAATTTATCTCACAACGCCGACGGTGGCTAAACGGTTCGCTTTTTGCTGCCCTCCACACTACCACTTTCCATTTCCGTATCTGAACATCCGGCCAGAGCTTCTTCCGCAAGATCGTCCTCCAGTTCGAGTTTTGGTAGAGCACGATCCAAATGCTGATTGCATGGACGAGTTTGACCGACCTGTATCTGGCGTTTTACTTTGTGAGTTTTACCAGGATGCGTTCAACTTTTCGAATCAAGGCGCGGAAAACATGGTGTTTGAGGTTATCTTGAAGGTATGCTTGGACGTTTTGGTTCGAGTAATGCCCGAACTAATAACCCTGTCTCGTTAGTTGTACTCTACATTACTCTCTTTTTCGTTAGTTTGATCTGTTCATTAGGTAGCCAGCCTCGAGTAAGTGTCGCTCCCGCACGCTCATCTCGGTTTCGCTAACATATTGTACAAACAGGGCTATAAATTTATGTATGGTACCTCAGTCGTCTTATTCAGATTATGTAGCGTCATTACGCTTTGGTGTGCTAGCTTCAAGGTCTACCTCGCCGTTCCACATTCGTTGTCCGAGTGGGCGAAATTTGAGAACTGAGCGTTTTGAGTTCTTCTATGCGTGCCGGTTAATAATGCCGGTTAATAATGCCCTGCCCAGATTGCTAACCAATCACACGTTCTGCGACCATATGTAGAATTGCCGGCCTCTAGTCCTTGCAATGCTCCTAACTGAGAGATGTCACGAACATCAAGTGCCAGAGTCACGGGGCTTTCCGGAGGCACAGAAATGATCAAAGATCAGCGATTGTCGAGCCTCTGACGCATGAAAGCAATGCAATGCCATACTCCGCGGGCTGTCCCCTCCTCGTATTGCTCGCGCGTTGCCGACCACGCTGAAGTCTTCTCGTCCCACGCCATCCCTGATATGTAGTCAATTGGATTCCGCACTCTTCTTTCGCATCACTGCTGGATCCACGACCCCTGGTGCAATCCCCTCGCTAATCGCATGGGCACACTACATGCTATATTGGCCCCTTTCGTCACCCTGGCCAAGTTAAAGCAGGGAAATAGTTTAACCTGTCTCTGTCCTTGGCCTTGCTTATGAGCTCACTTGCTCATAGACCATATAAATTAATATGTGTACTACAATGTCCAGAAGAGTCTGAGTACACAGCGTCAGAGTCGTGGCATACACATACAAAGCAGAAGCATTACGTGAATATATATGTTAGATAGGCTTATTAAAAGGGACAACCTGTCTTGTTATAAGGTGGTACGAGGAAGCTATTATGGGCAGTCCCTTTGTTGTCGGCGCGGAGGGGACACAGTAGGTGAATGCGGTAGTTATCCGATTTGTCTGTGTCGGGTTCCCCGAGGTAAGGTACGTTGTGTCCATACTCTGGGTTCGTCGCATTGACGTAGTACTGCCCATGGCAGTATTGGGCGGGAGGATTGGGTCCTTGGTAAACCTGTTCGGATGGAATAGTACCTCCCAGCCAGCGTATGTCGACCTCACCGCCTGTTTCGTCAGAAACAAAGTTGAAGGGAATTGACTTTTTTGTCGTCATGTCCGCAGCGCTCGGGCAGGGTGCCTTGCCCAAGAAGTACGGAGGGTTACCACCAGGGTTCTGCGTAAACGATTTCCCCAGTCAGAGGGGGATATAAACCGGCTGAACAGGAGTGGCTCACAGTTACGGCAAGACATTCGGTTTTACTGACGCGGAACCGACCATAGACTACTCCGTCAGTGCTGGGATCTGGGTTGCGCTCCTTAGCGTAGTTTGGAGTGCACGTCTACAAGCGAGCACCGGAGGTTTCTAGTAAGTAAATTACAAGGCTAACGCATACATGAAAATGACCAACCTCGAAGTTGGCACAGATCGCGGGATGTCCTGAAGGGTTTTTCTTGTCATATGCGATCTGGCCTTTAGAGTTAAAGTAGTATGGGGGGAATACAACTACAAAAAATTGTATTATAGACGCGTAAACTAAGGAAATCCAGTGCTACTCACGGTCTTGTCCGCCCTTTGGCACAAACCCGCTCGTTGAAAAAGTACCGCCATATCTCTTCGTGCATGTAGCCTGTACCGAGCTCAAACCAAGCAGCGCCACCGAGAGTAGGGCAAGAATAGACATTCTTAGATGTGGATACAGGTAGTGCGGGAGGCTAGAAGGGGATGTTAGGAAAAATACTGCGTTGAGACGATGGTTATATAGGTTATGAAGGGTCATCACAGCAATGCCACAAACTTTGCCAAACATCCAGATCATCAGCCGTCCTAGCCGTGATCCGGCTATTTTTAGTCAGGGGACTTGTTTGGATCGGCGATGGAGAAGAACAAAGCAGTGCACCTCAAGGCTCGCGTTTTTGAAAGTTTAAAATCCATCCCGAGTAGACCGAGCGTGGATCAAACAACCACGCTCGCATGGCACTTCGGCGTGCACTTCGGTGCACAGACATTTGCGAAATGTTGTGCGCTCTCGGTTTTCTGTACGGCTCCGCTCCACAGGCTAATACTCGAGTCTAGCACAGGTTGTCGCAATCTATAGCTAATTGTGGTTATTTATACCAAATAAGGCAACTAGCAGTGGTCTGCTCCAGGCCGGATGCTTGGCTAGTGTTTGCATTTATGCTATCTAGCTATTAGCGTTCTTTTGAGACGTATGTAGAAGATATACTACCAATCTCGAGTTCTCTTAGCCGACCAACCGCACGACTTGATGTTGCCGGCGCGTTTTGTTTGCGCCACTTTAGGGTGACCGTAACAGCAGGAGTGGATCGCAAGCGCCGCCACGTGTTTGAACTGACGTCACACGTTTCCCCGCTGTATGTCCGGGGTCTTTCGCCTCTTTCATTCCTCCTCCGTCTCCGTATCCCTCCATCCCGCTTGCTAATACTGCTAGCATATTCACATTTATCTTGCTAGCGATATTGCGTTCCTATTCGGAAATCCAAAAGAGACTGATGGAGAACTATCCTTCTCGCTAAGCGACGTATCGTCCATGTCCACACCGGCGGCCATATCGGCGTTCGCACCCACTTCATCGCCGCTCTTGGCATCGAAATTAGGGTTCTTTAGGCCTGGTACAATTGTAGCCATATTAGTCTCAGTGGCTATGCCCGTCCGAACCACTCCGATAATGTATTGGGCATGCCCGGCGCGCATCCAACTCAACCTTGCGCTGCCACCTCACAGATAGCTGTAGCAGCCCACGCCACGGCCGAATTAGCCGAGACGAGACCGCCTCTAGCCCGTGTGTGGCCTCGCGCTCGGCGTACGTTGAAACCTGCCTTTGAGTGCTACCAGCGCGAGCATGCGAGGTCTACTTGCTCCGCGCTACAACCCCTCCATCTCGCTCGTAGCGACGTCAACAAGGAGCTATTCGCTCTAATAGACTGGCCGAGGACGGGATCAAAGCCAACCAGTGGGCCGCGAGCGGGTTCCGGAATGTGAATGCGCCGTTGGATAGTAACCGTAGTCGATCGGCGAAGGCAACGGGAAGCAAGGCAGCGAGGATGGGGGTCACGGGGCGGCGATATACTCGTCAAGAAGGGGAATGGAAAAGATGGTAGATCTTGCTTGCTAAGCGTCTGTATGTCACCCATAGTCATTTTTGTTTCTAACAGCTTGCGACTGGACACAAGTCACTCCTACTCCGCTTGGACGTTATGCATGCCATGGGGACACGGGGAAACAAGTTCATGTTCGATGGCCGGCGGATGAAATTCTTCAACGACTTGTGGTATTTTGATTTGCAGTCTCGTATGTCGCCAGTTTTTTTCGCTTTACTCAGTTTTGATTAACGGTGTTGGCGATGTAGCTGCTTAACGGCTGGACGCATAAGAGCAACTTATCTTCCAGGCAGCCTGCCACCGCCTTTCCAAATGCACCACATACCAAAATAAGAGATAGTGGCGCCACCCCCTTATTTCTCATCTTGCCCTACTTTCGCTTCTCAGCTCTCTCGTCATATCTATGTCCCCCTCATTACTTCGAGCCTTCAGTTGCCCATACTAATAAATCTCTCGTAACTCAGGAGCAAACCTAATGAACCTTGGAAATGAGACAACGCCACCGTATCTCTGGCTGGAACCTGAGCACAACCATCTTGATATGAGGTGGTTGCCTGGTCAGAACACTCTGAATCCGAGGGCGGCAAATGTTAGGAATAGGGCGAGTCCGAGCGATGCCAGGGGTCGTCCGAACTTGACGGATAGTCAAACCCAACGGAATGTTTTGGATGGCTTGGTGCCGGAGCCTGACAAAGCGCTACGAGACGGTCAAAGCGTCAACGAAGACCGACAGGAGTGCAAAGCGTTGGCGTATCTCGGCGCTGCTGGGAACAAGCGAGGCGAGGAGCTCAAAGTGTTGGATGACTCTGGTTGAAGCTGGGGAACTATGGTATTGGAGAGGATGAGAAACTAGGCGGGGACGAGGCACAGGACGATTGCCGAATAGAATGGAGTCGAGTCTTTCAGGCAGTCGCAGTCGAGTCGGACTTGAACTTGCTAGAGTCGGAGATGGTAGGCCCGCCACCTCGAAGGTCGGAAGAAGTTAGCGTATTGGATTGTATGCGGTTTCTTCAAGGACTCTGACAGGGACAGAAGCGATCAGAGAGGGCGGGAACTCAGGGGGTCAGCGCAGGAGCTACTTAAGCCAGTCGTTCGTCTCGAGAGTCTCCTAACCAGGTAATATCTCCTGGGACGAAGCTTGTTCTCCAGCCGAAGTTTTACGTGCCATAACTCGGGTCAGTGCGATCGCGGTTAAGATGCTCGAGAAGTCGAAGCAACTTTCCCGCCAACGTACTCGGGTGGGTATACTCTTTCAGGAACACTCTGTCCACGTGTGGTGAGATCTAGTATTTTGTGCTAGGCCGCAAATCGAATAGGCGTGTTGGAGTAAGCTCAACGGATATTTCTCAAGCGCATTGGGGACATGGTTCAGCCTATTTTACCGGTCTGTATCTGGATGCTAGGACTTTCGGATGATCAGTCATGATGGTGGGTAGATCGCCGTAGGTGAGTTCAGTGTGTTTTCTCTTTGTTTAGCCCATAAACCCTTTTTTCGTGTCCCATTTACACTAATGCCGACTCGGCGCATTCGCCTCATCCCGCTCCGGACGGTGTCGTATGGTGGACGTACACGCGTGTGTTCGGACGCGCGTGGTGATTGCAGAAAACTCGGATCCAGGAGCCAATCGACAAGATCCGCTCGTGGCAGCGGGTACTACTGGTTTCATCGGTACTGTATCATTCCATATATGGTTCACCAACCCTCCCGCATTTCATGACGTAGATAAGATTTCACCACGAATATATGCGTGCACTTGCTACAGCGCTGGCGATTATGAAGCACAAATCTGGTCGTGAGATATATGCCAAGGTTATACAATTTGCGAGCAGAAATGTAGATGAAAAATGGGTTTAAAGTAGAAAAGCAGGATCCTGCAATGTTGCACAACAGCAGCCCGATTTTAGATCTGTGTAGCCTCATGTTGAGGTCCGTGGCACATATACGCAACATCATGGTGTATATATGCCTGTTGGACCACGTCTATCATGATGAATGGCTAATCTTACTGATGAACGAAGCTGGAGACCGTCTGACCGAGAGTCAGGCGCCGGTCGGCTTGCAGCTAATCATCAGATCATGTGACGATTCATTTCGATTCCAAATTTAATACATTTATTACACGTTGCATGGAAACTAAGTTAAAGCACGCGGCACACTATGCGGGAGCACTGGTTAAAACAAGAGCGTAGACTGAAAGACAAGAAAAAGAGGGGCGGTGCAACGGCGGCAGATAACATAGCGCGGGTAGCCGGATGAGACGAGACAAGCAAGCACAGCAAAACAAACCAATGAGAGGGATCACGTGACCGTCCATCTTCCTCACTTGCCCTTGTCCTCTCTGCGTAGCGTATTGACTCCACGCCCTCGGTCTTTTTTGAATACCCCAAGACTAGTGTACCGGCCACCATGAACGATAGGCCTGGGAAGCGGTCCAAGCTGTTTCACAGCTTATCTCGTATTTCCAGACCCCCGCCCTCGTCGACTCAAGGGGCTAGTACTTCAGCTGCAGCAGCTGCCGAAGAACAAAATACCTCAAATCAGCTGCACCCATCTTCTGCGCCTTCCGCGACCCATTTACCGAAGCCGATGCTCAACAATCCTGCGGCGCCTAATTCGGCAGCACCTCCGGTTACTACACACAATGCCATTTCCGAACGTTGGGCCGGGCTGAGGAGGATCTCAAACCTGTTGATCAACGGTCCCGTCATATTCGGGCCACTAAAACAAGCCACAGAAGGACTGTTGTCGCTGGTCGAGACTTTCGAAGTGAGTTAGAACTAGTTGTAATAGGCCCTGTTGCAGATCAGTTGGTTGGTGCATCACCAGAGAGAGGCCGAAAGTCGCGAGGACTACCGGATGCTGAGGATCAAGCTGGATAAGATATTTCACAGTCTCGCGGGCTTTCTTGGTGCTTCTGTCCCGCCTGCGATGACTTCGGCTATCGCTGACTTGGCGCGGTAAGCATATATTATCTGTGATTGATGACTAAGCTTACTAGCAAGTGAAGCGGAATCGACCAAGAGCTGGGACTGATTCGGCAGCAACAGGAGCGGACTAGGATCAATAAACATATGCACGCAGGGGCTGACGCCGATGAGGTGCTGAAACACTACCGGGTGATCCAAGGGCTGCTGGAGGACTTTATGGTAAGACCAAATCTATCTAAATGTTAGCCGATGGACGGCTCACCCGCATGTAGCTGAATGCGAGTATGAGCATGTGGCAAACCGTTGACGACCAGGCGACGGTACGCAACGAAGCAATTGTCGAATAAACAAGCTAATTACATAACATCCACAAATAGGAACACCGGCTGAGCCGTCTGCCTAACTCACCGGCCGCCAAGTATAACTCAGCCGAATCGGAGAACCTCCTTAGAGGCGGGTGCATATCAAACACTCGCGTTCAGGTACTGGATGAAATGTACGACTGGGCGTGCGACGCCAAGAGCGAGAAGATATACTGGCTGAACGGCATGGCTGGTACCGGCAAGACCACGATTGCATATAGCCTGTGCGAGCGACTGGACGGCTCTAAACAGCTAGCTGCAAGCTTCTTCTGCTCCCGGCAGCTGCCGACATGTCGCGACGTGAATCGCATCGTACCTACAATTGCATACCAGCTATCACGCTTTTCTCGCCCTTTCAGGTCCGCAATCTCCGAGGTGCTCGAACAGGACCCGGATGTACACAACCAGCCGCTGGTCGACCAGTTCCAGCACCTTATCGTCGAGCCGCTGAACCAGACGCGAGATGATACGCAGGCCAATCTTGTGGTCGTCATTGACGCGCTGGATGAATGCGACGACAATAACGGGGTAGACCTCGCCCTCGGCGCTCTCCTCTCAAGCACAAGGGACTTGCCCATCAGGTTCTTCGTGACTAGCCGCCCCGACGCAAATATACTCGACCGTATGCATGGGCAAGGAGACCGCATACCCCCAGAGCTGCGCCTGCACGAGTTGGAACGCATAGTCGTTCAGGCAGACATCAGGACATACCTGACATCAAGACTTGGCTCGCGCATGAAACTTTCTGAAGAAAACGTGAACGCTCTGGCCGAGCGATCGGGTGTTCTGTTCATCTACGCAGCGACGTTAGCGCGATGGATCGAGAGCGATAACTTCTCTAGAGCCGCTAAGCGACTCGAAGGCATACTGGGCGCGTCAAGCGGATCGTCGCGGGATATCAGCAAAGATATAGATGGGCTGTATACCGCCATACTCGACGTTGCGTTCAACAACGATGCTCTGAGCGACTCGGACCGAGCTGAGATGCGACAGGTGATGCACGCGGTGGTATGCGCCCAGGAGCCTCTCGCGGTCGACACCATGGCCGACCTACTGAGACTCGATAGCGAGGCCGTGCACGCCGCTTTGCGTCCCTTACGTTCCGTACTGCACGTGTCAGACGGAGCACATATCGTCACTACACTACACGAGTCGTTTCCAGACTACATCCTCGACGAAGAAAGGTCTAAAGTGTATCATTGCAATGCAAAGGAGAATCACCAGCACCTTGCACGTTCTTGCTTCGATCAGATGAAAGCACCGAACCCGCCGTTCAACATCTGCAAGCTCGAGTCGTCATACATGTTCGACGACGATATCCCTGATCTCCCTGCTCGAGTCAAGCGGTCGATCTCCAATGCGTTGTTGTATGCTTGCCGCTACTGGGTAGCTCATTTGATGTTGGCCCAGAGCCCTGGGGATCTCGCCGGCATTCTGTTCGAGTTCTTGTCCTTGCGATTTTTACTCTGGATGGAGGTGATGAACCTGAGTAAACATATACACGATGGTATCAAGATGCTATATCGCGTACAGATGTGGTCAATGGTATGTCCGCGGCCAGCTGAATCTACTACTGCACGGCTTATGATCCCAATGTAGAGTATAGGTGTCTTGAACGGCGAAACTGAACAGCTTCTGAGTGACGCTTGGAGATTCATCGTATCCTTCTTCTCAAGCCCAGCTTCGCGCAGCACCCCTCACATCTATATCTCGGCACTGTCGTTCTGGCCGGACCAGCACCCAGTCACGAACCTTTATCGACCACACCGAGCGCCAATCATAGACGGAGCAAGTACCGCAATGAGCTTGCGAAAAGCAACCCCGCTAGCTACCATAAAAACTGGCCACGGGATAACAAGTCTAGCCTACTCACCCGACGGCTCATCCATTCTTTCCTTTGGCGATTCGGAAGACTACGTTATATACGTCTGGGACGCACTTACCGGGCAGCCAGTAGGACAGCCGTTGGAGGGACATGCTGACTCAGTTGAGTGTGCTACTTACTCACCAGACGGCGCATACATCGCATCTGGATCCAGAGACAGGACCGTTCGCATATGGAACGCGCGCACCGGTCAGCCCCTAGGACAGCCACTGGTAGCCCATACCAATATAGTCACCTCCGTCGGCTACTCGCCAGATGGGTCCCGCATCGTGTCTGGTTCCGTTGGCGGAGTTGTGTGTATCTGGGATGCACGGTCTGGTCTAGTAGTAGGACAACCTTTGAGGCCTGATACCGAATATGGTGTCGAGTCTGTTGCATATTCGCCAAACGGCACACGCATCATTTGCCGCTGCCCCTCCGTTATAAACATCTGGGACGCTGACACTTGCCAACTTCTAGTGGATCAAACCAGTGGAGATCCTACTGGATGTTCATCGTTTCTTGCCGTTTCGCCAGATGGTACTCGCGCTATCATATCCCTTGGCCCTACTGCCGCTCTTTGGGACGTACAGACAGGCCAAACAACGGGGCGACTTTTACCGAACGTTAGTGAGCATCCCACGACTATCACCTACTCACCTGACAGTACCTACATGATCTCTTGGTCTCGTAATGACACAACTCTGAGTCCATGGGATGCACAGACCGGAAAGCCAATAGGGCAGCCTTTAGAAGATCATAATGGCTATGTTAACGCTGCTTGTTTCTCACCAGATGGAGCGTACATCATCACTGGCTCTGAAGAAGGAGCGATCAACATATGGGATGCCCATGTAGCCTGCCAGCAAACATCTCAGGCTCTAGCAGGGTATTCTTTGGGTGTCCGCTCTGTTGTCTACTCACCAGACGGCGCATACATTGCTTCAGCCTCGGACGACAGGACCATACGAATCTGGGACGCACAGACTCTGCATCTAGTGGGACAGCCATTGAAGGGTCACACTGACTCGGTAATTTCACTCGTCTATTCGCCAGACGGCGCATACATAGTCTCCGGCTCCAGGGACACGACCATACGCATCTGGAACGCACAGACTGCTCAGCCTGTTGGGCGGCCACTAAAGAGACACAATGAATATGTTCGGTCGGTTGCTTACTCACCAGACGGCTCTCACATTGTCTCCGGCTCTGGGGACTGCACTGTGCACATCTGGGATGCACGAACAGGCCAGTTTGTGGAGCAGCTTGTTCGGGGTTATGTCGATCCTGTCATATCTGTTGCATACACACCGAATGGCGCGTACATCGTTTCCATCTCCAATCATGGCACAGTCCGTACATGGAACGTACAGACCCAGCTGTCAACGAGTCGATCTCTAAACGCGACTACCGATGGCTATTACTCGTGCGCTGCATGCTCACCAGATAGCAAACACATTGTCTGTGGATCTAGCAGCGGATCCATCGGCATCTGGGGTATACAAGATGGCCATCAAACAGTCGACCCGTGGTATAGTTATACCGGACAAGTCAATTCGATAACCTACTCACCAGACGGCGCATATATCGTCTCTGGCTCAGGAGACAAGACCGTATGCATCTGGGATGCAAAAACTGGCGAACTTGTAGGACAGCCGTTGGAAGGTCACACTAGTCCTGTTCGGTCTGTTGCTTGCTCACCAGATGGAAAACGTATAGTCTCTAGCTCTGATGATGCTGTCGTCCGCGTTTGGGACATGGAAATGTGCGTTCAGTCTGACTCTGACCCTCATCATCTCCCTCCAGCGCCTCTTTCGCGCTCTCTTCGTGACGTCCAGGGCATCGAGCCGCATATGCGTCACTTGTATGAAGCCACTTGGACGGTGAACGAGGACGGATGGGTGACGTTTGACGGCTCCCTCTTATGCGTGTGGCTTCCTCCCGATCTGCGAATAGTTCTTCAGCGCCCCTACAACACCGGAATGATATCTCGGCATGGCTGCCTCAAGCTTGAGCTAGATCGGAACAAGCTTGGGAGCAACTGGCACGAGTATTTCCAGCCGGAGATTACACGCCGTAGCCGAGCGGTTTTGTAGTATCTGTGTCATCCCATGATTCATGAGCTTGTTTTGTTGTTTTCTGTGAGTGTACAAAAACCACTGTTTCGCTACTATAAAATATTTTCGTGTTGCCGTGGTCGTGTTAAGCACGTATTTATAGAATTTAAGCAGTCTTCGGATAAGTGATGATGCAAGAAGCCGTCAGTCATAAACTTTGATGCTATTATGGTGTGTCGCCTGATAACTAGTCGTAGATATGGATTGTATGTGAAGAGGCAACTAGTGCTGAGGAACAAGTAGCTCGCCTGAGCCGACTTGTATGTCCGTGATCCGTTGATTTTGAGGTTGCCCGAGGCAGTCAGCTGGATCAAGCCAACACATGGGTAGAGTAAGTCTCTTACTGAAGCTACCTCAGTGGGTTGTTCAAGAACATGTTACGTACTCAGGACGGGCCAATAGTAAAGGGGTGAAATAGTGACGCCTATCACGTAAGCTAACGCTTACATTTATGCGAGCAGTTTCATGTAGATGAGCATAGCTTTCGAATGTTTATCAGAGCTGATGTGGAGGGACGTCGAGCTGGAGTGCTCCTAAGCCAACTGGCCGCGCGACTTGATAGTTCCGGGGCGCGTTGTGTTTGCACCACTTTGGGCGTCAAATTGTTATGTAACCTAAGGCAGCAAGCGCCATTACGTGACATCGCGGAGGTCGTACATTTCCCCACCGTACGTCCTGGTCTTTTTGTCTCTTCCCTTCCTCCTCCATATTTCCGCATCCCTCTCTTTGGTCTGCTAATATGGCTAGCAGGCGGTCCGCTGCCAACATTACGCTCATGTTCGGAAAACGGAAGGATGTCCTCGCACAAGCGGCATACCATCCAGCCTGCGCCTGCACCACCCAATGTTGGCGTCTGCATCCACCCCGTCAAGCTCCCAGCTTTGAAGCAAGCGTTATTCTTTAGATACGGTGCACTTGCAACCCTAATAACCCCACTAGCCGCGTCCCCCAAACCACTCAATAGCCCGATGACGGGTTATAGTTGTTGAACCTTTGTACGTTGTTCATTGTCATTTTTCCTGGTTAGCAATAACATTTTCTCTAGCGACTCGCGGCTAGACACGGGCGTCTCTTGTCGGGCCTAGGTCGATAGCACGGTACGATTATGCCGTTGGAATGTGCGGAAGCAAATTCGTTAAGTTCGGTGGCCAGGTTGGCGGGGAGTTTCGGGACGATATATGGTGGCGGCGGATCCCGGACTTGGGCCAAGTCTGAGTAATCTTAGGGGTGGCTCGAACTTTGTCCGATCGAATGTGGCAGACAGTCGAGTCCAACCACCCAAAGAGACGCGACGGGGCAGTTGAAACATCGACGAAGGCCGACTTGACGAATCTCGACGGGACCGGGATGAGGCGAGACGGGGTACCCAGAGCGTTGGCGGGTCGGGCTCGAGCTAGAGAAATACGGCACTGGAAGACGAAGGGCGGAGCGGGGACGAAGCAAAACGGTCTGGACGCGTTCGTTCACTCAATGGTATTGAATTTACTGGTCAGCCGTGACTTGGAGGAGTTGGAGGTGGAGGACCAACGTCTCGGCCGTTTCGAAGGTCGGAAGAAGAGGTTGTATTGGATCAGGCTAAGTTGTCTTGAGGACAGGAACGGCAGTTGGAGAACGAAGACCCCTGGGGATTGGTCGATTTAGCCACAGCCGCTGCTCGGACTGGCTTGATCACTTCAAGACGCATTCCCACAGGCCAAAAATCTCCTTAGGACGCTGCTCGTTCTCCGGTCGAGACTTTACGCGTCAAATCTCCGGTCAACACAGTCGCGGTAAAGATGCACATCCAAGCCTGCACGCTAGAAATCGGAGTGTGTCTCCTGTGGATCCACTCGGGCGGGGATGACAACAGAGCTAGGTGAATCCATGCTAGGAACGTTCTGTTTGTGCGGCGTTGGAGCCCAGTAATCTTGTTCTAAGCGGTGGATCGTACGACTTTGGAGCTGGCCCACCGAGAATCATTCAAGCGTTCTGTAAACACGGTTCACTACTTTCGTTGAGCGTACCTAGGTACCCAATCGTAGAGTCGGTCGTGATGGCGGCCAGCTCGCCATAGGTGAGTCGGCTGTAGTTCTTCTTCCTTCAGCGTATTGTTCCTTTCTTCGTATCTTATTCATACTAATGCCACTCGACGCCGCGCTTGGGTGAAGTCGTATAGCGAATGCACACGCGTGCAATCCGCCCGACGTGTCGATTGCAGAAAGCTCAAACTTGGGAGCCGGTGGCCAATTTCCGCCGGCGGCAGATGCTGGTCTCATCGGGAGTACAGCGTCCGGCAGACTGTACATGAAGTCCCAACTGATCCAACCCGCAACGCATTCATGTTTTGTGACGTATGTACACTACATGGCTAACATATATGCACGCACTTGTCATAGTGTAGACCAACGCGAAGCGGAAGTTCTGGTCATTGAATGTGTGTCAGGATGATAAGATCTACGAGAGCTTGTAATCAGTCTCATAGGAATGGGCTTTGTAGCTGGCAAAGTAGCCTTGCGAGGCTACACGACAGAAGTCAAACCAGGCTCTCTTTTGAGTCTTGTGACCGATACATGCGGCCACACAAGCCTTTGACGAGCGGGTAATCTCGCCGGTGGGTGAAAAGCCGGAGATGGTCTAATTATCGATCAAAGTCAGGCACTGGTCGTCCGGTGGCCGATCCGCAAAGCACGTGACCGCTCATCTTTTCTATTCTTCCTCGTCCACTCCCAGTCCAATAGGCATGCCCGGCGCGCTTCCAGCTCAACCTTGCGCCAGCGCCTCACCGATAGCAGCAGCAACCAACGAAACCACAGAATCGGCTGCTCCTCGTCCGTCTGTCGCCTCATGTCCGACGCGCCGCGCCTTTAGAGCTGGCTTCGAGTGCTACTAGCGCAAGCAGCTAATGAGAATGCAAGACCTAAATGTTCCATGCAACGGCCGCTGTGTCATTCTCTTAGCGACGTCAACAGGGAACTATTCATATTGGGCGGACTGGTCAAGGACGAGATCAAAGATGATCTGTGGTTCGTAAGCGGGTTCGGAACGCGGATTTGCTGGTAGATAGCTTTCAAATGAGAGATGTCATGAGCATCAAGTGACAGAGTCGCGGGGCTCTCCAGAGGCATAGAAATGATCGAAGATCAGCAATTGTCATGGAACGGAGCCTCTGACATATGAAAGCAGTGCAATGCCAAACTCTGTGGACTGGCCCTTCCTTGTGTTGCTCGCGCGTTACCTACCACGCTGGAGCCTTCTCGTCCCACGCCATCCATGATATGTAGTCAATTGGATTTTGTTCTCTTCCTTCGCATCACTGTTAGATCCACGAGCTGTCCACCCCCGGTGCAATCCCCTCGCTAAATGCATGGGCACACTATATGCTACATTCGCCCCTTTCGTTACCCTGGCCAAGTTAAAGTAGGGAAACAGTTTAACCTGCACCTGTCCCTGCTTGCGAGCTCACAGATTCATAGACCATATAAACTAATATGTGCACTACAATTTCCAGAAGAGTCCGAGTACACAGCGTCAGTCGTGGCATACACATACAAAGCAGAAACATTATGTGAATGCATGCGTTGGATAGCCTCGTTTAAAAGGAACAGCCGGTCCTATTAGAAGGTGGCACGAGGAAACTATTATGCGCGGTTCCTGTGTTGTTGGCGCGGAGGGGACACAGCAGATGAATGCGGTAGTCGTCCGATTTGTCTGTGTCGGGTTCACCGAGGTAAGGTACGTTGTGTCCGTACTGTGGGCTCGTCGCATTGACTAAGTACTGCCCACCGCAGTATTTGGCGGGCGGATTAGGTCCTTGGTAAACCTTTTTGGATGGGATGGTACCTCCCAGCCAACGCATATCAACCACGCCGCCCGTTTCGTCGGAAACAAAGTTGAACGGGATCGACTTGGTCGTCGCCATGTCCGCAGCGCTCGGGCAGGGTGCCTTGCCCAAGAAGTATGGAGGGTTACCACTAGGATTCTGCGTAAGCGGTTTTACCAGTCAGTAGCTGAGGCAGATATATACCGGTCGGACAGGAGCGACTCACAGTTACGGCAAGACACTCGGTTTTACTGACGCGGAACCGACCATAGACTATTCCATCGGTGCTGGGATCTGGGTTGGTCTCCTGAGCATAGTTTGGAGTGCACGTCTACAAGCGAGCACCGGAGGTTTCTAGTAAGTAAATTGCAAGACAAACGTAGGCACGAGATGACCAACCTCAAAGTTGGCACAGATCGCGGGATGTCCTGAGGGGTTTTTCTTGTCATATGCGATCTCGCCTTTAGAGTTCCAGTAGTATGGAGGGAATATGGCTGCCAGAAAACTGTATTATAGACCTGTGATCTAAGAAAAATCCAGTATTACTCACGGTCTTCTCCGCCCTTTGGCACAAACCCGCTCGTTTCAAATTCGCCGCCATATCTCTTCGTGCATGTAGCCTTGCCCTGTACCGAGCTCAGACCAAGCAGCGCTGCCGAGAGTAGAGCAAGAATGGACATTCTTAGATGTGGATAGATGTAGTGCGGGAGGTTAGAAGGGGATGTTGGGGAAAATGGTGCGTTGAGACGATAGTTATATAGGCTACGGAGGGCCGTCACAGCAATGCCATAAACTTTACCAAACATCCAGACCATCAGCCGGCTCAGCCATGAACCGGCTATTTTCAGTCAGGAGACAATTTAGATCGGTGATGGAGAAGTACAAAAGCAGTACACCCCAAGGCTTGTGTTTTCGAAAGTCTACATACAATCCATCCCGAGTGGACCGAGCGTGGACCAAATAACCACGCTCATACGGCACTTCGGCGTATACTTCGATGTACAGACATTTACAAAATGAGGTGCACTCTCGGTTTTCCGCATGGCCTCGCTCCACAGGCTAATACTGGAGTGTGCCATGGATTGTCGCAATCCATGATGAAGTGGTTTCTGTCCCGATAAGGCAACTTGTAGTGGCCCGCTCCGGGCCAGAGACATGGGGGTCGATGCCGATGAGATTCCGAAACAGTATCAGGTCACTGAAAGGCTAATGAAGAGCTTTATGGTAAGAGTGAACGTATTACAGTGATCAACCACTCCTTGCATCACCCAATTTTGTTTGTCCCGTCACCCCATGTCACCTCAATCAAACATTTTTTAAACTACATGCAAAGTCATATATAGTCCATAAAAACACTTCTACAGACTTTCGCCATATTTCGTTGAGAACCAAGTGCTGCAGCGGCGGATGAAACTTGGGCGCTAAAAACGTGAGTCCACCACTCCTTGCATCGGCACGTGTATTGAGTTTCCAGCCAATCGCCAGCATGCTACGTCAGCATGTGACGGTCACTCGTCCTCAACATCGTCACCCTCCCCTTCGTTCTCACCCTTGCTCTCGCTTGAATCGACCTCGTCGCCGCCTTCCTTTGGTCAACCAGGCGTTATGAAAGTCCGATAGAAGAATAGGGGTAGAAGCAAGAGATCGACGATGAGAGCTGAAAATGGAAGGATTGCGCAGCGTCACATGTGACAACACTGTCTCGGGACGCATATATTGCACTTGTCTGTTCCAAGCACACCAGTAGCAAATATGGTTTATTTTGCACGCAAAGAGGTAGGTTGTATGGCATATCATTGGAATACAGACATAGATGTAGAAACCTCAAGAATGTTGTAGAATGTTGTAGAATATCGAGTCAGGTAATCGAGTCAAATGTATGCGCAGCCACCAATGCGTATGACTCACCTGGAATCATAGGGTATAAATAGGGGCTCTGCGAGCCCCCTCTCAACTCATCCTATTCTCTCATTCACACTCTTTATTGTAACACCTTTATATTCGATTTGATATACATTTTGATTTCTATAATAGACCCACTGCTCTATCGCAGTATTGTATCCTACTAGGCAGGGGGATTTTCATGAGGTGTGTCACAGACCAATATCAACATTGGCACCTCCCATGAGTATTTGGTTTAAAAGTACAAAAAATAACCATTCGATGCGCAGTGGTCTTTTTGCTATATGTACATATTCTTAGGATATTTTATGAGGAGTTCCTGAGGTTTTACTGGAGGTGATGCAAGGAGTGGCTGATCACTGTAGTCTACTTTCCTGGTCTATATCTGGGTGCTAAGACATTCGAAGGGGCAGTTTTGATGGGGGACAGGTCGCTATAAGTGAGTTAGGTGTATTCCCTGGTTGTTCAGCTCACTTTTCCTTTCTTCGTATCCCTTTACACTAGTGCCGACTCAGCGGATCTGCTGCACCGCGTTCCGGATGGAGTCGTATGTTCGGCTTATACGCATGTGTTCGGCTTCGGGTGGTGATTCACAAATCCCGACTCAGACGTTAATCGACGCGATCCTGTTGCGGCGGCAGGTGCTGGTGTCATCGGTGCTGCAGTGTTCGACAGCCGGTTCATGAAGTCCTGCGCCGGTTCAGTCCGGGAAACACCAATGTTTCCTCGTGTATATAGATTTCCCCATGAATATATGCGTGCATTTACGATAGCGTTGGCGATTGCAAAGCATAGTAGCCTCATATTGAGGTCTGCGGCGGATACACGCGGTCCAATGGCACACACATGCTTGTTAGACTCCCTCAATCATGTTCAATGGCTAGTCTCGCTGTGGGTGAAGTCAGAAGCCGTGCAACCGAGAGCCAGGCGCCGGTCGTCTTGTGGCGAGTCCTCAGAGCACGTGACCGCCCATCTCTTCTGCTTGTCCCCGTCCTCCCCGGTTCACCAAACACAGCGCATCGACCCCACGTCCCTCAGTAGCTGCTAAGTATCCCGAGACTAGTGTACCAGTCATCATGAACGATAGGCCTGGGAAGCGGCCCAAGCTGTTTCACAGCTTTTCTCGTATCTCCAAACCCCCGACCTCGTCGACTCAAGGAGCTAGTACTTCGGCTGCAGCTGTAACCGGAGGGCAAACCGTTTCAGATTCTTTGTACTCATCCTCTGCGCCAGCTGCGACCCACTTGCCCGATCCGGCTCTCAATAATACCCAGTACCCACCAGCAGCGCCTAACCCAACAGCCATATGCGAACGCTGGGCCGGGCTGAGGAGGATCTCGAACATGCTGATCAACGGACCCATCGTGTTTGGGCCGCTAAAGCAAGCCGTCGAAGGAGTTTTGTCACTGGTGGAAACGTTCGAGGTAAGCCATAGTTTGCCGTGATACGACCTATTTCGAACCTTTTGGGTGATTGCATCACCAGAGGGAAGCCGAGAGCCGCGAGGACTACCGGATGCTGAGGACGAAGCTGAACAAGCTGTTCTATAGTCTCGCGGGCTGTCTTGGCGCTTCCATCCCAGCTGCAATGACGTCGGCTATTGCTGACTTGGCGCGGTAGGCACGTATCTCATGTCCTAGATGACCAAGCTAACTAGCAGGTGCAGCGGAATCGATCAAGAGCTGGGACTGATTCGATAGCAACAAGAGCGGACTAGGATTGGTAGGCATATGCACGCAGGGACTGACGCTGATAAGGTGCTGAAGCACTACCGGGTGATACAAGGACTGCTGGAGGACTTCATGGTAAGCGCTGGCGTAGTCTAACTCTTGCCGGAGACTCACTCGCACATAGCTCAACGCGAGCGTCAACATATGGCGAACCGTTGACGAGCAAGCGACGGTACGTAGTCTCTCGCCGGCCGAACGAGAGCGCTGATTGAACGAGATATCCCGCAGGAAGCCCGGCTGACAAGCCTACCACACTCACCAGCCGCCAAGTATAACTCGGTCGAGTCGTCTAGTCTGCTTAGGGGAGGATGTACGCCAAACACTCGGGTCCAGGTGCTGAATGAGATGTACGGCTGGGTATGCGATGCCAAGAGCCAGAAGATGTACTGGCTGAACGGTATGGCCGGCACCAGCAAGACCACGATCGCGTACAGCCTGCGCGAGAGACTGAACGGTACCAGACAACTAGCCGCGAGCTTCTTCTGCTCTCGACAGCTGCCAGCGTGTCGAGATGTGAATCGGATCGTACCTACTATTGCATACCAGCTCGCACGCTTTTCTCACCAGCTCCGGACTGCGATCTCGAAGATGCTAGAACAAGACCCGGATGTACACAACCAGCCTCTAATCGACCAGTTCCGACACCTAATCATTGAGCCGCTGAACCTAGCGCGAGGTGATCTGCCGACCGATCTAGTGGTCGTCATTGACGCGCCGGACGAATGCAGCAACAACAACAGCGTAGACGTTATCCTCCACGCTCTCCTCTCCAGTGCGCGAGATCTGCCGGTCAAGTTCTTCGTCACTAGCCGCCCTGATGCGGCGATACTTGACCGCATGCGCGAGCAACAAGGGGACTGGATCCCCGACGAGCTTCGTCTGCACGAGCTGGAGCGCTTGGTCGTCCAGGCGGACATCAGGACGTACCTGACATCCAGGCTAGGCACGCGAATGAACCTGTCCGAGGAAACCGTCGACGCTCTGGTCGAGCGGTCAGGCGTTCTGTTCATCTACGCTGCGAAGGTGGCTCGGTGGATCGAGAGCAACAACTTCTCCAGAGCCGCTAAGCGACTGGAGGGCATACTCGGCGCGTCAGGTGGATCGCCGCAAGACGTCAGCAGAGGCATAGATGGGCTGTATACTGCGATACTCGACGCCGCGTTCGACGACAAGAGTCTGAGCGACTCGGATCGGAGCGAGATGAGACGAGTCGTGCACACCGTTGTATGCGCACAAGAGCCTCTCTCGATAGGCGTCTTGGCTGGTTTGATGGGACTCGACCGTGAAGCGGTTCACGCTGCGCTGCGTCCCTTGCGTTTGGTACTGCTCGTCTCAGACGAGACGCATGTCGTCACTACGCTGCACGAGTCGTTCCCCGACTATATACTCGACAAGGCGCGTTCCGGCTCGTTTCACTGCGACGCTGAGGAACATCACACGTATCTAGCGCGCCCATGCTCCGACCAGATGACAGCGCCGGACCCGCCGTTCAACATCTGCAACCTCGAGTCGTCATACATGTTCGACAAGGACGTCCCTGATCTGCCCGCACGAGTCAGGCAGGCGGTCGCCGATGCACTTCTGTATGCATGCCGCTACTGGGTAGCTCACCTGAAGTCGGCTCGCAGCCCTCAGCACCTCGCTGGTATGCTGTTCGATTTCTTGTCGGTACGGTTTCTGCTATGGACGGAGATAATGAACCTGAGTAGAAGTATATACGACGGCGTTCAGGCACTGCATCGCTTGCAGAAGTGGTCATTGGTATGTCCATGGTTGGTTATATCTACTACTGTGCGGCTGATGATTCCGACGTAGAGCAAAAGTTTCCTGGATAGTGCGACTGGACGGCTCCTGGACGACGCTTGGAGGTTCATCACATCCTTCGTCACAAGCCAAGCTTCGCTCAGCACTCCTCACATATATGTTTCAACGCTGTCGTTCTGGCCAGACCAGCGCCCAATCACGGACCACTATCGACCATACCGAGCGTCGATCATAGACGGAGCAAGTACCGCCATGAACTTGCGGAAAGCTGCCCCACGAGCTTCCATAAAAACCGGCCACGAGATAGCAGGTCTATCCTACTCACCCGACGGCTCATCCATTGTGTCCTTTGACGATTCGGAAGCTGGCATCATACACGTCTGGGATGCACATACCGGGCAGCCGGTAGGACAGCCGTTGAAGGGACACACTGACACAGTTCGATGTGCTACTTACTCACCAGACGGCGCATACATCGCATCTGGATCCAGAGACACAACCGTCAGCATATGGGACGCACGCACCGGTCAGTCCACAGGACAACCACTGATGGCACATACCGGTTGTGTCAGCTCCGTCGCCTACTCGCCAGATGGTTCGCGCATCTTGTCTGGTTCTGATGACGGAACTGTGCGTATATGGGATCCACAGCCAGGTCGACAGATAGGGCAACCGTTGGTGGCTGCTACCAAATTTATCCGGTCGGTTTCGTATTCGTCAAACGGCACACGCATCATTTTAGCCTCCTGTGACGCCATAAGCATCTGGGATGTGCACACTGGTAAACTTCTAGCACAACAATCCTGTAATACAGAAGCACGGCTTCTCGCCGCTTCGCCAGATGGCACCTGCGCTGTCATCTCCCTCAAAGGCGTTATTGTGGCTGTTTGGGGCGTACAGACGGGTAAACCAACGGGGCAACCTTTAGTATTCGATGGCAGGCCCTATCTCGGGTGTATTATTACCTACTCTCCTGACAGTGCCTACATCGTCGGTCACCCACTTCAGTACGACTACCATTAACATCACGTGAACCCCCCCTGACAGCCGGGATGGTAGCACGTTATTGACGTGCCCCGCCCGACTATA
>WSLO01000068.1:0-36610 GCA_019677385.1 Ceratobasidium sp. 392
TGAGCAGCGGAGAAATGAATACTAGATGGGCTACGGTTTTTGTCCTAGGGTATCGAGGCTAGTCTTGAGTTCAAAGAGCTCTAATACGGTCAAGAACTGAGGTAGGTTTGCTGTAGGGGCAAGTCGCATATAAGGCCGGAATATAGCATAACAACGACGAGTGTCATCTTATGATTTTAAGTCTGGTGGAGTAACCGAAAGGTGTCAAGCACCTTCCTTGACGCGAGCCCTACAGCAGCAGGGCTTTAAGTTGCTTCAGTATTCTCCAACTATATGAACTCAATACTTGACTGAGTTGCGCCCCATCTGCATGAATCGAGCCCAGCGCTCCACCAAACAACGTTGGTGCCGGCCATTTGATTGCGTCATATGTACTAGTAGAGCAAGGGCTGCTACTCGGCCAGAATTTAACTTTTTTTTCGAGGCCTGTTGGACAGGTTGCAGTGAGTAGCTCTCAGCTTGTTATGTGTTGATAGCTTGTGTTTTCGTTGGGGAAACGACGATTTTGTTGGAAATGTGATGCATACAACACTTTGAAAATCATATGGCTGCATGCGCGTGATTTTTGCGATCTTATCCATATACCTTATGTGCTCCAGCAGCTTGCTTTCAGGTGGTTTTATCATTTCTCACAAATTTATGAAAGTTTGCGTGCGATCAACTGACTAACCCTTTTTGAATTCGCAATAATACGCGTAGTGGGTGGTTGCCGCGAGTTTTAGTATTGTTTACTGTAACGCAACGAAGTGACGGCATCCTTCTACTTATCTAAGCACGTGCTATCAACCCAGAACTACGACATCCACAGGATGAGCGACACATCGAGCGACACATCGAGTTACACATCGAGCATCTTGGATAGCAGTGTGAATTTTGGACCCGAGGCGGTAAGTACCACTAAATATTACACGATACAAGCAACGCTGATAGCTTATGTCTTAACCAGGAAGTAAGACCTAGGTCGTAGTAGGATTGCCCAGCGCTAACGGAATTTCGAGTAGGCGCATGAACAAATCAAAGGACGAGTAAGCGAGCCAGCTTGTAAAGACCCGACAACTGACAAAGTACCCGGTGAACCCACCATATGGCTCATGAAGCCTGAAGTCCGAGGGTCGTTCATAAAACGGGTACGTCGTAAGCAAAGGAAGAGAGAAGACTGATCGCGAGGTTGTTCTACCGCACAGCTTGTAGGTTTTGCATGTGTAGTGCCGTGTAATGTCTGCACTGACACCGTTATGGTAAACTCTTAATGCAGCTTGTAAGTGATCGAATGAGCGTAAGTGAGTCGCTTAAGTTTGTGCTAATACTATAAGGATGCAGAAGGTATGTAAAAGCATCTCAGCATGTAAATAAGGCTGATGCTCTCGTCGAATAGAGGGTATGTATTGATTTCGCCAGCGTGTCTCAAGACGATAATGGATGAATAAAACTTTGTCAGAATGTGAGTAATCCACGTTCATGTTAAATGGCTGATCGCTTATCAGTCCTACTGCATGGTCATAGCGAGTAAGTAGACTATCTTCTCACGCAGGGTCTGTGCTGTTTGCTCACTTGTAGCGTTTGAACGCATCAGCACGTGAGTGGACTACGCATCCGTGGTAGATCTATGATGGTCAATCACTTGTCGCACTTGCACGTCCTAGGGTGTGAGTGGACTCCACATTCATTGTAGATCTATGGTTGTCGCTTACATTGCTCTTGCATCCCGCAGGATGTGAGTAAATATTAGATTAATCATAGGGCTGTGATAGTCGCTCATCCATCGTTCTTGCATGCCTCAGCATGTGAGTGAACCACACATCCGACATGAAGTTATGACTGCCGCTCACTCATTTATCTTGGATCTCTGAGTATGTGAGTGAGCTATGTATTCGCCGTAGGGTTATGATCGTCGCTCACCCTTCGCTCTGACATATCTTAGCTTGTGAGTGAACTATATATCAGTGGTAGGTCTGTGACCGTCGCTCACTCGTCGCTCTTGCGCGCCTCAGCGTGTAAGCGAAATACATGTCCGTTGTAGGTCTAATGGTTGCTCACTTGTCACGCTTGCATGTCTTAGGGTGTGAGTGAACAACATACCCGTCGTAGGCCTATGATCGCCGCTCACTTGGTACTCTTGCACGTCTCAGGAAGTGAGTGAACTACATATTAGTGGTAGTCTGTGGTAGTCGTTTATATGTCACTCTTGCATGTCTCAGCCGGTGAGTGAATTATATATATGTGCTTGGACTGTGACAGTTGCTCACTCGTCGTTCTTGCATACCTTAGTATGTGAGTGGAATACCCTCTCGTAGTAGGCATGCGATGCTTGCTCACCTGTTGCCTTAGTTTGTGAGTGAATGTTGCCTTGGTCCCGAACCATGCTGGTAACTTTCTCGTTACCCAACGGTATCCCAGTCTGTACGTGCTTGACATGTTTGGGTTAAGCCTCCTTCAGCTCAGTATTGTATGGCATTTCTGTCTGCCTTAGCCGGTGCGTGAAAAATACAGCACATCTGTGTCGCTAACTGCTAGCGGTATCCTTAAACCCCACCTTCCTAGTCAGTCGACTAGGCTATCAGCCACGTGCTCTTATCGTGTGCTTATGACCTCCTTAAAATCTAGCGCTGGAACACTTCTCATCACGTACACCTTTCCATTCATTCAACTGCTGGGAAAATTCGTAAATATATTGCTTGATATCTGTTGCGGCAGTCCGTACGTTCGCAATCAAGCCTGTCGCACCTTCAATCTCTCATTCTTCTTTGTCTCTCGTCGGCGCCCCTGTTATGTTGCCGGAATCAGGTGGTGAGCACTCGTGCATTTGGCCTTCGAACTCAGTTTGATAGTTGGAGTACTTCAGACGGTTAGTAACTGCCATCATGCTGTCGTTGTTTGCTTCATTCAACATGCTGCTCATTTCAGCTTGTGCGTACCTCGTTTTTGTGGCCCTCAGCGCTGGCTCATGAATCTCCTCGGTATCCAACCATCATGCATTCCAGGATGTAAGTGGACCTGTGCTTCCTGGCGCTCCATTCTGATTGTTTCGATTTTACCCATCAAAGGAGGTCCGTATATGCGTGCACGATAAGATCATTGTACTGTATCCAGTGCTCGATGGTTTTCACAGATCGTTCGTACGCATTTATGTGATTCGGCATGCATTTGCTGACTAACCACCCGGTTCACCTTGTAGGAGGTAAGCACATGTCTAGTGGTTCGACGTCCACGTTTGTCCCACAACCTGTCCCATCGTTTTAGGTGTGCTACTTTCTCGTTGCGTAAGACAAGCGGTTGCTGATGTTGTATCGTTCGGTCCGCCCTAGACAGTAAGTGCGACCCGTCCTAGCCCGACTCTCACATACTTACCTTCTCTTTAGTTCTTTCGCGAGCGCCCCGACCTTTCGATCGTCGTGAATATCACCTGAAATACGGTAAGCGTTTTCTACTGGTGGGTGCTGGCCCTGACTTGCTGCTACAGCCACTTCTCACGGTTGTAAAATACTTGGCCCAGCATTCTGGCATTACTGACCTTACAGATGAACTATCCCGCTCGCCGAGTGTCAGCCCGTACGCCGTCGCTCGGGGTGGTTTGTCCGACGTGTATCGTGCAACCCGCTCCGACCGCACTCAGGTAGCCACCAAGTGCCTAAGGGAGCATGACCCGAAACATGTCAAGGTACGCATCACCCAAACCGCCAGCCACTCCACCAGCTAATCCAGTATCCATTACGACATAGCGAACGGCTCGAGAGCTGAACACCTGGTCGAAGCTGAGACACTGAAACATCCTCGAGTTGTACGGGCTAGCGGTGTTCCAAGGTAGTCTGGCTATGGTATCGCCGTGGATGGAGAACGGAAGTGTGAACACCTTGTTGAAGAAACACCTGAACAAAGATCGGTACAAGCTTGTGCGTATTGCATATCTGAGCCTACCAGGCGGAGAGACTCATCGAGCGAAGTGTCGGCAACTCGCGTTTGCTATTGAGTACCTGCGCAAGGAGAAAGTAGTACGTTCAACTATCTTCTTCTGCTTTATAGCATCCATTAGAGGTTTATTGCGTAGGTTCATGGGGATATCAAGGGGGTTGGTCCTGGATTTCCCATCACATGTCTCAATATGACACTCCTCCCTGATAGGATAACGTACTAGTAGCGCAGGATGGAACCCTCAAGGTCACGGACTTTGGGCTTTCCATTATGCATGACAAGGCGATTGAATTCTCCCATACAGAGCCGGGCGGAGAGACTTTGCGTTGGATGGTACGTGATGATGTAGACGCGGGCCTAAGCTGATGCGAAATGACGTACGACACATAGGCACCCGAGTTATTTACAGAAGATGTTCAGCGCTCGTTTGAAGCGGACATTTATGCGATGGGGATGGTACGTTCCGACAAGGCACGTTATTCGGACGAAGGCACTCACTCAGACGACTCTTGCCTAGACTATGCTGGTATGTACGTTGGCTTGTACGACTTCACGTCATTCAGACTTCTGCATAGGAAATAATCACCGGCGACGTTCCGTTCCGCGAACTCAAGGCTGCGCATTCGGTTAGCTGGGCGATCGTCAAGGAGCGACGCACACCTAAAGTCCCGGAGCTGCAGACGAAGCCGGTTACGCGTCAAGCTACCATCATGCTTGAGGTACAGCGCTGGTGCTGGGAGTATGATCCGATGGATCGCCCAACCGCTCGACAGGTTGCCTCGTTGGTAAGTCTGCCGCATGTATGCGCTTCGTCGCCACTAAAAGCCGCGTAGGTAGATGGTCTTGTGAAGGGCTAAATGTATGCGGAGGTAGATGCATAAACCGGAAGATAGCGCGCTTGCCCTACATTTTGGCCAAATTGGAAAGTATATGCCCTGGAGGCTGGGCACCACGGACCTCCACGTCGTGAACTCATTGGCACACATTAGTTGTGCATTGAAGCTATTATACCACGGGACGAAAGGCTTTTAAACCAGATTATCACGGCCCACCTGCCCACTCTTGATAGGCAGAGAGAACTTCTCTATGCTGAGCAAGCCATATGCAAAGCTCAATGGGCAACATTACGGCGGTAAACGCACGAACTATTGGACGATCATTGACAGTCTTCCTGATACCATCATGAGACGATGCAAGACAAACGTGATAATGGTGCTACAGGATTATCATGGAGAAAGCCAGTAGGTCTCACGTAGACGCAGCTCAAAGAAAACAGGAGAAATTATAGGTACTCAGCCACTGCACGCGATCACGTGCTCTCATTCCATCTCTCGTCGTGGTCAGCTAAAAGCCAAACATGAGCTTAGGGGATTTACGGAATCACCCCTGGTAGTTTAAGAGGAGTTCAGCTCAAACGAGGATGCTGGGGTAGAAACGATGTGTGGGACTTCACGCGTGGCCGAAGGCCAATGCTGCTTGCAATTATACAAATTGGGCTGAAAGCAGAACAGAAGTCATGAGAGTAATACAAAGCGGGCTGGATTGACATCGTCACTACATATGCAGAGCAACAGGCGCCGTCGATTCAAAAAAATGGGCCGGGCACTGTCTCGTTATCCAATCCATAATACCGAATCGCGCACCGCTCGGTTGGCAAGATGTGAATCCAGTTTTTGGGATCAGCGACTGTTGCGCTGGTGAGTGCACCGAGTCCAATCGAACCCAAGATCGCTATATCCTGTGTTGAGATATGACCTTGTAGCATGTGTAGCCTCCACGAGCGAAGGTTGTTAAGATTGAAAATTGCATTTGGCTGGGTTTAGTTTTACGCTGCCAAGCGGATGGCAATGCAATACGCGCCTGGCCATTCAGCATTCTCCCCAGCCCCTACCCACCTATCAGCGCTAGTAACCTCAAGCTCGAGCATAACGCCAGTCCATGAACCAGAGAAGCTAAGATCGAATATCCACCTCGTAAGTCTACTTACTCCCATAATAGCGCTGTGTACCCCATAGCACACCTGAGTTGTTGATTTCGTGGCTCTAGAGATCCAATGACGGCGGATTCGGATGGCCTTGTCGCTGTGTAACCGTTGGTTGCAAGAGTTCGAGAAAATCAACGGAATGAATTTGGAGGAACAAGGAGACAGGGCTTACGTTACACTGTGTACCAGCTAATTCGGGATTCACAACTTCCGTTGGCCATGTCTGTAGCGCTCCACACAACCGTCACGAGGCGCAGCACGCATAGTTTGTTGTCCATACGTCCACCCGACTTGACATAAACTGCGGCCTATCCGGGTTACTCGTTACGTGTTCCTCATGTTGAGTAATAGAGAGCAACGAGGACGAGCCCTATTCCAGTCGTCCTGAGACCAAATCTTACGCCTCTCCGACGAACCATTCCCATGGCGCCACATTTTGCACGTATAAACGACATTTCGATATCGATATAGATATACCGGTATATCTACCTATGAAAGACGGTGAGCAATAGGAGTGGAAACTACAGAATAGACATTCATGTTTACCAGGGATAAATTGGTTCGAGTACATCCTACCGAGGCGTACATGGGAAGTACGCTCGTTTGCGACCGCACCTCAGTAGTACGTATATCAACCACTATGCCCGGCGCGGCACGGTCAGGTTCTAGGTTGTCGTAGTTCATGGATCCTAAGCACAAGTTATCGACTTGCTCCATGGTATGAAGAGTCTGAGACCGTTACTTACAAACTCATCCTGACATCTCGCCGCTACGGAATCACGGCGTATAAACGGATGTTCGTGTCCTCGTGTCGTGGTTCGTATGTTATATTCCATGCTGAGATGGCCATGAGGCTGTTCGAGTAACGGTGCTGCACGCTGATCGTGGTCCTTCATCTCGCGTCCGATACTGAGATGTCCCAGTGCATGGGTGGTTTTGACGACGTCATCGACGGTGAGAACGTAGTAGCGGTATTCTAGAGAGGAGACAGCGCAGGATTGTGTTGTCGTTTTGTGCCAGCAGCGCTAGACCTGATATACTTAGGGATGAGTACAGTGTGGAGCTATGTACCGTAGCCTACGGAGGTACAAGGGTAATACTGAGCTAGGGAAAGCCGGCGCGGTGCCGGTGGTTCACGTGGCACGCGCCGCGACGCGTCAACTTGTGCTTCGCCACGATACTCTGGTGGCAGCACCCGGTGACGCGCGTCGCTTTTTCAGCCCACCCGCCAGCCCCTCCTTAGCACACCAAAGCAGTCTGCTTGGTTGGTCCCGCCCGACCCGCGAGTCGTACTCGCGCTTCGGGATCCGGCCATGCTCGCGCCCGCCGCCTTTGGCGGCGCGGGCATCTCCCATACTTACCGGCAACTAATCCGGCTGCTGGGGCGTGCCACGTTATATAGATTAAGCTACGTACAGAGCGGCCGAGCAACGCGCCCGACCCCTAGCTCAGTACGGTGGTAGTCCTGTGTGGGGCGAGTGCTTGGCATAATGTGACGATTCTACATAAGGGCACGAACTCATCAGCACGTGACAAGACGTCCTGAGCACAACGCGATCATCGAACCGAGATGTCGAGTCTCTGACAGAGAGCGGCCTTTAGAGATCTAACTATAGACACTACTATTTGCTGTACGCCTAGACGCTTGGATTATGCTAGCCTTGAATCTCCCACAAAGTACGAAGCAAGGCATGGACCATGCGACCGACTAGAACGGATGTGATCTCACGTAGATAAGAGGATGAGTAAATTGGAAGAGGTGTAAGAAGATGCAGCCTGGGACTCCGAGCGACTGACAGGGATTTCTATCTTGCTCGTTGTGCGGTCAGAACAACCCGAGATCCGGGAACCATTTGGGCAATCGGCGGGTAACGTAGTTTGCTTCCGTCAACGAAGGCTTATAAGGAAGCTGTGTTGCGATGAGATTATAGTTTGAGAACATACATCCATAGTGTCGACTCAAACCCAACGTAGGAGATGTCTCGCCTAGACAATTCGCGCGTATGAAGCCATGGGTTAGGAGGAGGACATTATTGTAGAAATATTGCAAACGGTACGCATGATCCTATCAGTTCATACGCAACGCTTATGAAATGTCACAAGTAGAAATTATCTCATATCCTGGTTCGAACACTTTAATGGCCAAAAGAGAGCCGCAGCTTCTTCTCGGAGGTAAGCAAACGTTAAGTTTGCGTTAAATTGGCGCTGATCATCTCATCGTTTTGCTTGCTGCAGCGAGTAACATTCCAGATCATAATGAAAGTGTACTTCTCATTCACTCATCGCCGCCATCGACCTTAGCATGTGAGCGAAGAACTGGGCTATCTATACCTCATCTCTGCTGTTGGTTGAATTATCCTCTGTCACCTGCAAGTAGGTGGGTAATGGCGCTCCCAGACCATTTGTATTAACAATTATTTGGTGATACTGGGCGTGTGATGTAGGGCTACTTTGGCTCCCGACTACATGGACCCTACCGTACATAAGTAGTCGGAAAAGAGTTAACAGCGCTAGACGTTTTGTTTTCAATCGCTGTAGAGTTGAACGTGTAGACCTTATCCGAGTTAAACGATGGTGTGGATGTATGCTACTTCGTGTATGCTTGTAAGAGTAAGTGTACTACTTCCGGTTTCAGTGCATTAAAGATATACTGTGACAGGCCGGTAGAGTCCATTAGAAGCAAGGATAGGAGTTGATGAAAACAGCTGAACAAGACAACAGGTCACGTGCCAGGCACATAGAAAAGAACAGCTGATCCACCCAAGAGCGCCTGGCGTTTTAGCGGTTATAACTTAACCACCAACGAATAGTCAATCACCATATCTTTTCAACGTCAATCCTCCTTTATCGACGACGCTTCTCAGATTTAAGGAATTACAGAAACCCATCCTCTGCTTACGATGAACGTTGGCGGAACCACAGTCTCCGCGAGGGGGTCATTGGTATGGCTGATCTCATTTGAAACTAAGTTAGTGGTATTGATTATCAGCTGATACAGTCTTTATCGGAAGTGATTCCAATACTAGCAGCACACGGTTGTCCAGATATCACCTCAAGATTGGATGAACGCGGGTTTAGCGAGTACCCTGTCCATGGAGGAGGGTTTGGGGACATTTACTTGGGAAGAATAAAAGGCGGGATACCGGTAGCGGTCAAATGCGCAAGGCATAGAATCCAAGCCGATTTAAACCGGCAAAACCTCAAGGTAAGTCATTTGCCCATCAATATCACGTGAGTATGATCCTCACTTGGATTCAGCTAGTGGCTCGCGAGATACACGCCTGGTCGAAATGTAACCACGAGAATGTGCTTGCACTACTTGGGCTTGTTCAACATCGTGGTCAGCTAGCCATGGTTTCTCCGTGGATGGAAAACGGCACGCTACCCGAATACATCCTCAAAGAGCCGGATGTTGATCGTCTTGAACTGGTGAGTCGAGAATTACTCTTCAAATCTTCTCAAATCTTTCATGTCACTAGTGTCTTCAAATTGCCAAAGGTCTCGCATACCTTCACCAGAATGATATGGTAAGTGAATCGTATTCAAACGACAAGCATTGCTCTCAAAATCTGACCGTATCGAAGTTTCACGGCGATCTGAAAGGAGTAAGAAAGCTTTTTATGAAGTTCTAGATCAATCATGTAACATTCATAGGCTAATGTTCTCGTATCTGCTGCCGGCGTTCTGAAACTTGCGGACTTTGGGAACACCAAAATGAAGGAGCAAACCGTGTACTTCTCAACCAGAACGAGTCCGGTTTACTCTCTTCGCTGGACTGTAAGTTTATTAATACTAAAATTCCTGGCAGAGTCTCACTGGAACCCCCCTTGAAGGCACCGGAGATACTTAATGGGTCACCTTGCAATGCACAAGCCGATATATATGCGCTTGGAATGGTGCGTTTGTCTATGTTATCTCTGTCCAGTTAGAAATGAGCGTTGTTCTAATGACTAGTAGACCATATATGTTTGTATGCACAGTTATACCGACTATAAGTAACTGACCGGTGTTTTCCCAGGAAACTGTCACCGGCAGCCTACCATTCAGCGATAAGGTCGACATGGTAGTGGCAATTGAGGTGGTAGTGCATCGTCGATTCCCTCTTAGAGATGATAAGTCTATCCGAGCTCGATGTAACAAAGATCACTTGTGGGATCTATTGAAGAGCTGCTGGAACCACGCCGCCGCGTCCCGCCCGCAAATTGCGGAAGTTGAGAAACAGGTGCGTCGCATGCAAGCGCGGGGACCATCGAAATGAGTTGAAACGAGCTTAGATCGGCCTAATAATGATCGGGATCGCTCCCGAAAACAAGAAAAGAGGGTCGGTTAGTACTCGGATATCATTTCAGTTGGTGACATTTAAACTAATTGATTTACGTCATTCGTTTGAAGTACTTGAGACAAGCTACCACAAATGTGGTAAGAGCATATTCACGCCTTCAAAGACCGGTGTATATGAATGCTACCTAACGCTTAATTTCCCTAGCTGCTACACAAATTTCGACAGAGTTTTCTTAGCCCGACTCGATCGCCGGCAGATCCTCGGGTGCTCTCACTTATCCACTCTACCACCAATAGCATCGATCATTCGGCCACACAGAGCTTACCTGCTGCGGCTAGCCGACCACCTGAGCAATCCATGCCCCAATCATCCCGGGAGAGATCAGTCGTACCTATTGTTGCTTCTCTAACGGAGGCGCTGGAGGACAAAGAGAGTGGGTCAGGTCCAATCTCTGGCCAAGACGCAGCAATTATGGCTGCTGCATTCCGCCAAATGGTGCGAAAGCCAGATTTTGCAACACGACCGGACGAAGAGGGCGAAAGTCCTGAGTCTATATACGTCCAGGAGCAGGCAGAAATGATGAAGGAGCAAATTGTGCAAGATGGCAAGAAAATTCAAGGCGTACGGAGAGAGCGAGATGTTCAAGTAAAGGAGAATGAAACTCGGGCTGCGGTAACGAGGGTTACCCATGGACGAGGCTCATTGACTTAAACATAATGCTTGTATGGCCAAACAGTTTGGGCAGCTTCGGGATTAAGTAGTTTTTACCTCTTGACGCTTAGTAAGCTTCTCGCATGACAAAATGAAGTATATCCGTCGGAAGCAATTACCGCGAATGTCCTCTTCTGCGAACTCAAATCTACAGAAAAGGTCAGACGAGCCGTACCTGCCCTTCTATGGACGTTGCCGAGAGGATTGGCCGCCCGACCCGTGAGTCTAGACTGTGTCTCGGTGCCCTGGTGCCTACCCAGTGCTTCGTGCTGCGTCTCTCATCCATGCCGGCTCCTTGTCCGAGCCCAGACAAGCAACGGGAGTATTGCTTTACATATCAGCACCGAAATTCGCTAGTTTCTAAATCTCGCTTTGGGTGTGATAAGCGTCGCGCCATCGATGGTGAGAATGGGAGTAGTGGTATTACAGAAAGGAGAAGACAGTGCGGGCTCGTTTTGTCGTTCGTGCTAGCAGTGCTAGAGGCCCGGTATACTGAGGGACGAGTAAAGTATGGTGGTAGACCTGCGTAAGACGAGCTCGCGGTTTGGATAGCCACCGCTGCCTAGTGCAATGCAATGATTCGAGAACGAATGGTAAACACATCAGCACGTGACAAGGCGTCCTGAGCACTCAACGCGAACCGTCGAATCCAATGTCGGGTCCCTGGTAGAGGATGACCTTTGAAGATCTAGCTGCGGGCACTATTATGTGCCGCACATACGGACACTTGGATTATGATAGTCAATCTCACACCAAGTACGAAGAAAGGCATGGACTATGCGACCGACTAGAACGGCTGTGATCTCGCGTAAAGAGGATGAGGAAATTAGGAGAAGAGTAAGAAGATACGCGTGTGATTCCTAGCAGATCGCTGGGATCTCTACTTGCTCGTTGTGCGATCCGAACAACCCAAGGTCTGGGAGCTGTTTGGGTAATCGGTGAGTGAGGTTGTTTGCCCCGACAACAAGGCTTATCAGGATATTGTGTTGTGATGAGGTTGCGGGCTTAAAAGAAAGCATCTATATTATCAACGCCGGATCCAACATAGCAAACACTCACGGTGAAAAGTGAGCGTATCCGAGGCTATGGATTAAAATATGGTACTAATGACAGAATATAGGAGAAAGCCGCATAGCATTTTGGGTTCACACGCGGAACTTACGACCTATCACGAGTACAAATGATTCAACCCGGTAGTTAGAGAACTCCGAAATTCAAAGGATAGACATTAGTTTCAGCTAGCATGTAAGCAACCGTTAATCTGTGCCAGACAGACACTGATCATCTCGTTGTCCTGCCATTATTTTTTAGCGTGTAAGATCCCTTATCTCAAAAAGATGATACTTCTCGCTCCCCAGTCACCTCCATTATTTCAGCTTATAAGCGAAGAACCAGGAGTGCTTAACTGTGCTCGCTCATCCGACGCTCAGTGTATCTTAGTTGGCAAGCAAATATCTTATTCGTTGATCCGATGGTTCTTTTACCATTCACTCTACGTCATCCCAGGTTACAAATAAACTTCTCGTCCACTGCTAAACATATGGCGGTTACTCCCTCATCCGCCCAACCTTGTTTCAGCCGATATATGGACAACCCGTTCGTGATATCTCCAAGTTAGTCACTCGCCCGTCGCTCTGCCATGTCTTAGAGTGTGAGTGAGGTATTTTGTCATGCAAGACCTCTCCTAGTCATTGACCTACTGTTCCGTCGTATCTTAGTCTGCGAGTGAACGACCTGTTGGAGGCTGATCTACACCCCCAGTTTATCGATCGCCCTATGATGTCTTAGGACGTAAGTAAATCATCCGTCTGTACAATATGTGATACTCTATCTTAGCCTCCCTCAAGGATCAAACACGTTCTACTCCAGCCGGTCATCGTGCGTGCGCATGATGACAGGCGTGGGACTTGATCCAGGTCGATCAACTGTTCGGAATGCCCGGAGGTTATGTTATTTTGCTATTCTTGGTAAGCTGAAGGGCAAAGCGCTTAAAAGCACGGAGCCTCGTTTTGGGTGCCAGTGAGAGGTCATGAAGCCTCGTGTTGTGCCTTGAGTTCAAAGCAAGGCGCAATGATAATCCTGACAGACGTCGAATTCCAGGTTACAAAGGTGTAGCATTTATACCAGCTGAGCCCCAATCGTACTAATCTAGTGCCGCATGGTGTCCTTTGGAGCGAATCGTGGCCAAGGATGGGCAATCAGACATGTCAATCGAGCAGCTACGAGCAACACGCTTGCCTGTTTTCGCTTAGTTCACATACAGCGTGCTAACGCATTCTCCTTTGTATCTCCGATGAGCGGCTGTAATGTGCAAGGACCAACACGGATTCCACGCACAAATACTTTGGCGCTTTAACGAAGGGCAAGTGCGTAGCATCTCCTATATATTAGCCGGCTCTAGGGTGTCACTTGCCATTCCACTTCTCCTTCTAGGAAATACTCCCCCTCATAGGCAATCTCCCGGCCCCGTCTCATTCCCTCCATTGCCAGACACAATGAGCCAGCCAACACGTATGATTTACTCCAATGAACGCGGCTCTGATTTAAGACTTATCCGCGGCGCGCATGTGGCTTATACAGGACCTCCCCTCGATAGATTTGACACCGAAGAGAAAGCGAGGCGAGATTCAATTGCGATCAAGCCGGACGAGAACGAAATTCGGTCTGACGTTAAAGAGATTAAAAAGAGAATGCAAGAGGTATGAACCCTCTCGTCCATAACCCCGGTTATGACTGACCATGCGTGATTATAGGTGACTGTCGAAGGTACGTATGAAGTAGTCCGCATCTTGAGTCAACCGTATTCACTTACGTTGGGTTCCAGGATTCCGCACCCTTGGCATCGTTTCTACATTCATTGCGGGTGTAGAAGCCCAATGTCTTGGGCTTACCGCCGATGGAGACATCGAGGATCGAGTCGTGCAAGCTATCAACGCCCTACTACTCATTGGCCTGTTACTTTCAGCCTTTGGAGCTGTGACTTCCTTGCTTGTTGCTCGGTGGTTCGAGTAAGTTGATTTGTTCATGCTTGCTACCGGGCAAGTCTTATTTTTTCTTCACGCAACGAATCAGCCTCCTAGTGAGGGAGGATGAGCTCCGGCTGCTAGACTTACAATGGGAGAAGGCTCGTCCCATCGTCACCAAGTTCGACACAACGCTTCTCGAGGAGAAAAACATTGATCGCCATGAGCGATTCGGAGCACGGCCATCCATCCAAGAGCAGATCGATCATTGCACACATCGCAGAAAGAACAAGATTGTGGCGAAGGCAGCATTTGTTCCACTCAACATGATCGCATTGTGAGCGTGCCTTTACCCGATTGTGTTGCAATAGCTAAATATAAGTTACCAGAGGATTTTTCTCATTTATCGCTGGTATGGTTGTATATACGTGGAAGTTTCAGTCATATCCAACTGCCATTGCTTGTACGGTGGTTACAATGGTAAGCATTGTCCCAGCGCTTGCATCTTGAATTACAAAACCATACTTTGTGTGTGCCTTGCACGACAGATCGGCACTTTTCTCATTATATGCTTGCACCTCGATTTCGATACGATGGGTACACTCGATGAAATGAGCTTCAAACGACTTAGGCTTGGATGTGGGGGAGGTTTTATTTGACGAATGGTTTTGGATCAATTCTGTAAGGAGCGCCGAATCATGATGTGTTCTACAATCTTGCGTTCCAGTAAAACTCAAAAAGTATCCTGTTACGAAAGATTATTGGAAATCGTTTTCTTTGGGGCACGTGATCGATTCGTGAGCCAACTCTGACAACCAACGATAAGCCATTACCATGGCCGTAAATTGTAGGCCGCGCATTTGATGTACAGTTTAAATACTTTAGCTCATTCTGTTATGCCACCTTGTAATAGAAACTAGAACCCTATAGGTAAATGTGCTGGAATTGCGAGCTTTTAGACAGCATACATCCACACTTGATCAACCGAAGATCCACACGCCATTGGAATAGATTTTTTCAAACTGGAGAAAAGGATTTGTAGTTATTCGAGTCATGCATAGCCTTATAGTGTAGCTAGGCTACATGATAGTAAGAGAGAAAAGTGTGCAAAAGACAAGGCAAGACATAGAGAAATACGGACTTATCACAGAAACACAAACTAACGAATAGCTCTCGCGTACCCCTCGCGCACCATGCTACAATCCTAGTGCTCCCTGAGAATCAACCCGTCTTCTGTATTTTCTTGTTGCAGTCCAGCAGGCAAAAACACATCCGGTCATGATAGTGAGCCCAGAGATAAGGACGAAAACGCTGCAACTCGCTTGGTCAAATCCTACTTCGAGTCTGGCGGACCTATTCGAAGAGTTATCCAAGCCATCGAATACCCCATCAGTGCTAAATGGTTTATGGGGGATGTCCTAAGCAGCGTTTGAGCGATATTGTATCATTTGATGGTATCGTACTTACCCCACAAATTTTCAGACCCGAGGATATTTCGTTGCCTGCAAAGTAGCTCTTCAGGATCGAACTTGTGCTGATATAAGTAAAAGGTGAGTGTCCAGTATGAAGTCAGCTAGGGGAACTATTTCACCACCGGGAATCGTCCTTCCAGGAAGGTATATGCTAGATGAGGATACCGAATTAGTTCATATATATCCGAAATAACCAATGAAACATACACCGTAAGCATCACGTTGTATTAGGACTGTAGAACTTCCTAACAATCGAGCGACTTTCTTAGCGGACTTGAACGGTGTGGTCGGGTCGGCCTTGTTTCCTTCATGAGAAGACAAATCAGCGGCGACCATAATGCGCTACATGCACCATACATACCTATAACAACAATCGGGTCTGTCAAGTTTTGATTCCACGGCCCGTTCATTGGCTCCGCTGCCCGAACCGGCCACCGATGACAGTATAGTCCGGCCTGCATAACGGAAAGTGAGTTGTACAGGCGCTCTAAGTTTGGTCATGAAAAATACTATGATGCGTACCTCCCCCCACCTGATCCCAACTAAGTAGAACAAATAAGCAGTTGCGCTATATGTTATAATTGAACTTACATATTGGAGACACTTCCTTCGCTACCCTAGCCAATTCTTTAAATACCGCCTCCGTAGTTACGCCAACCGATTCGAGAGCATCGGCACAAGTAACTGCTTGCAGAGTGTAGTGAGGCGCAGGATCATTCACAAAATCGTCAATTAATGGGAGATTGCGTCGTTACTGTTGTTGGTACATGACTGAACCTGGTGAAACTCCAAGTCGGGGCAGATCCTTGTTGTATTTGCTAAGCTGTACTGCTAGATTACTCCAATCATCTGGATCGTTCAAACTGTTGTGAACGAATTCTACACCAGATAGTTATGAGATATATAAAAACCCAGGTGTCAACGGACTCACTACGAATGAAGGCAGGGCTGATCTCCTTGGTCTTGCTAGGGTTGTTGCTATATTCGTATGCCCTCTGCACGGCGCCAAACATTAAGTGCCTAAGTCAGAATATTGCCCGTACAGAACTCACTGTGAATAATTCTTGAATTCTATTAATGATGGCGTCCTGAGAGTCATCTGGTCTCGCGAAGGCGCACGCAGGTGTGTTAGCACAGTCGCTAGCGAACCTCTCCAATACCTTATCAATGGACGTCGCGGTGATTGACCAAGACTTCCATAGCCAACTTAGCCTAAGGACGTATGATCACTAAGATAGTGGTGAAGTCTCACCTTGTGCGGTGGTCTATCTGCCCAATACTCTGGGTCTACAACGCCGTCAAGAACGACTCGTCCGATGCGATCTAGAAACTCTGTTTCCACCGGTCAAATCCTAATGCACACAGTTCAGCAGATGAACATACTTTTCAAAAAATACATTCCAACGATTGTGCCATACCTGTTCGACATTCAAGCATAAGTCAGAAGTAGAGTTCGGCTAAGATTCGTACTCACGAGAAACCCCAGAAGTTTATTTTTTTTGAACCATCGAGCGCATCATGAATCGCGACCATGTCTCTCACTGTAGCCATGGTGCCGACGTACTTGAGTACATCCACTCCACTCTTGGCTTTGCACTCTTTCCCAAGTTGTTCAAGACGCTCGTTGGCCGCTCCAGCTTTTGCGCGGAACGCGTTTCTATCCTGCGACTTGTTGAGATTAGCCGGGGTCTGTATGCCAGGGTCGAGTACCGAGTTCTTCCAGAATTTCCTTTCTGCGCTGGAATGGTCGAAACATGCAGCCTGTGGGGAGGATTTTGGTACACCACGAGGTTCCCAGCCTACCCATGAAAGTCAATTTCTTGTTCGCTTTTAGCCGAGACCGGGGAGAGTAATACTTACTAACTAAGTCGTACACCCCACCAGTGACCTTGTTTATCTGCGGACCGAAGTCTTTCAATAACTTCAGACCACTTTCACCTATTAGATGTTGTTTATTCATATTTAATTACGGGCTAGGTAACAATTAATCAAGACATGCCTGGTCCCCCCGGATTAAGGAAAAGAGTGCGACGCTTGCCATTGGGTTGCGTAGTGGCTGGGTAGCAATGCACCGCGAGCGTAAATGTCTTGCTTGGTTCAAACTTATTTTCGTGATTAAAGGGTACCTCTAAAACGCCGCTTGAGATATTTTCCGGGTCTGTGGGAGAGACGCACAGAGTCCGGTCAACGACTGTAGGGTTCCTGGTCAATCGATCGATGTGAGATGTCGAAAGGGCGGACGAGATAGCGGTTGTGGCCTCTAGCGAAATCATAGAAACAGCAGCAATGAGCGAGAAGGTAGGCATAGACGAGGCTGGAGACTAATTCTAGAAAGAGGGTTGGTGTTGAGCGGCGCAACCCGCTTTCCCAGAGACGTACATAAGGGGCGCTCATGTTTTTCCGACCTGTCCGCGCCAAGCGCTCACCTGTCCTTGACCTGTTCTATTGTTCCTCGCTCGACAAGGCACCAACTGTATTGCAGACAATTGGGCGCTCAACGGCGCAGCTGTACCCGAACCGGGTTTTCGTGTCCGTTGGCAAAAAAGGAAACAACAATCTGTCCTCAAGCTACCAGCACTCCGGCTTGGTCATAGCCAGCCCGGCTACTCCCCCTCCGCGAGCCATGAGAACAGAGCCACGCTGCAGAGGATGTCTCGGTCAATGTGGGCTGTGTTAGTCGAGACTTTCGCTCAAGCAAGAATTTGTCACAACCATAGCGGAGCGTACCCTTTCTGGCGAGCGTTCTCAATCCTTGCAGCCTATATAAACAGCCTCAGAGTTCGTTCGTCTCCATCGCTCAGCGCCTTTCGCCACTAAGCTCGCATCGTATCCATCTTCACTAGTCGACCATACCCACAGTGCATCTTCTCTGCTTTTACGTATTCTGACAACTTCGTCTACGATGGCAGTTTATGCTACCTTGAACGACACCTCACTCGTCCTGTACCAATTGCGCGGCGAAAAGATCCTGAACGACTTTTGGCACAAGTATAGCCTGGAGACCCTCCGGACTGACGACGGTTCGGAATCGGGAGAACTCCCTCCAGCTGAGCGAATCGCTGTCATTGGAGCCGGCGTTTCTGGCCTACAAGTCGCAATGAAGCTTGGTACAAAGTACAAGGTTGACGTCTTCGAAGCCTCGGACCGCGTTGGCGGCCGCCTTTATACGTATCATTTCAATCAAGTCCCAGGAGCGGGAGAATGGGATTATTTTGTGAGTAGCACGAATTATGTCTGAATATGATAATGCTAAGCTGCCAATACGATGCATTTAGGATGTGGGCGCAATGAGGTTTCCGGACACCAGCGTCATGGCTCCAACTTACAAGCTCTTTAAAGAACTCGGTATACCGCTTCTCGACTACCACATGAGCTGCGGCGACACCCGGATGTACTATAACAACAGACACTTTAAGCGCTCTGATGCGACGGGCCAGGATTTTGGTGCAAGCATTAGCGAAAAAGGAAACGTGCCGGATGCTTGGGCAGCGATAGGCTATGCGGAGCTCATGAAGATTGCTTGTAGAAGGTTTGTTGACGCTCTTAAGGAAAACTATGACGATGGCTACGAGCAGCTTATGGTGTACGATGAGTACTCGACCCGTGCTTTCATGGCGTTTGTGAAACTGGACGAGTATACGAACCCCAAAACTGGCGTCACGTATCTGGAGAAACCGCTTTATCCCACGACAGTCATCAACTGGCTGGAGACTATGTCGTTCTCTTCGGGATGGTTTGATCGTGCCTTTTCGTAAGCCTTCATGCAAGTTGCCTTCTACTACAACATATACTCACAATCCCTTTTAGTGAAACTATTCTGGAGCTTTTGGCGTTTGCTGACGGTAATAGTCAGACTCAGTGGCGCTGCGTCAAGTAAGTAATCGTAGGCGCGGCACGATATGACAACTTACATAATTGGTAGGGGTGGCTCCGATGTCATTACGACGACAATGCTGAAGAGGCTGCAGAACGACCCTAACTACAAAGACAACGTTAAGATTCACCTATGCCACCAAGCCGCTACCGTCGAGTACGATCTCGGCTCTAAAAAATTCAATATTTCTGGTAAATACCGGCCAAGTGAAAAGCTCAAAGGGTTCGAGGCCTTCTCCAAGTCGGGATACTCGCAGGTAGTTTAAGCAATCTCTCCTCAGGCAATGCGCTACATGGATCTTTCCTCCTGCCGACTCGATTACGCACAACGGAGTGCCCTCCTCATGCTCCAGCCCGGGCCGTCCACCAAAGTCGGGATGAAGTTCAAGTCCAACTGGTGGGCCAAACAAGGCATCATCGGCGGACAGAGTACGACAGATCTCCCAGTTCGAACTGTTGTATATCCGTCTTATGGGGACGGAAAATCTACCGTGCTCATTGCGAGCTACTGCTGGAGTATGTCTATGTGCATTTGTCCCCCTGACTGAGTATGCTAACCGTGCTGTAGCCCAAGATGCCAATGCTATGGGCGCTCTGATGCAAGGCAAGGACTCATTTGATGAGGTACGGCTGAAGAATGTCATCTTACGCGACCTGGCCGAGATCCACAAGATTTCGCTGGAGGAGTTGGAGGATGAATTCGAAGCCATGTATGCTTACGACTGGAATCACAATCCTAGGACCATGGGTATGTCCTAACTCTGCTACTTGACTGCACGCCGGATTCTAAATACCATCAAAGGTGCCTATGCATTTTTTGGACCTGGTGAATTTACCTCGCTTTACCCTAACCTGACCAGGCCAGCGGCGGAGGGTCGTTTGCATTTCGCAGGCGAGGCAATCAGCACATGCCACGCGTGAGTCCAGCTCAGACTCAATATCGTTACACTAGCTAATCCTGTTTTGTAGCTGGGTTGCTGGTGCGCTAGACAGTGCAAATCGTGTAGTCACTCAAATCGATCCCGAGATCCTCCTCCCGGCCCAAGCGACACCAGGCGGAATACCTCACGGGAGTGTGGGACAGGCAAAGAGCTATCCAACCCTTCTCGGAAGGGATACGATTTTGAAGCAAGTCCTTGTCAGCAGTTATTTGCAAGGCAAGGAGTTCAATCAGAGAGTCGCTTGAGATCGCATTGTATTTTCTGTATCGAAGGTGCCCGGTGGGGCGAATTGTGCTAGTTGAATAAAATCTTGTTACAACATACGTCAGTAAAAAAACCCTGCGCAACCTAACCTAACCTAAGTAGAAGCCCCTGGATTAGTGAAAATCGAACTAATTTTGACCGAATTAGCAGCCACCCTCACCGGAAAGCTTCGTTTTCGCTGCCGAGAACCTAAAAGTAGGTGTTTCGACTGTCCAACCCCTAATTCGGCTCCCCATAGGCTAGGGTGAACTAACAGGGTGTCGAATTAGCTCACCGACGTGTCGCGGCAACCAGGTTAGTTCCCCAGAAACTAAAAGCGAGGGGATCGTGAGTCCAGGGACTAATGCCAGGCCAATTAGTTTCAGGTGAGCCAATTTGCCCCGCAATTAGGAGGAGGGGGAAACTTACCCTCGGTCCAATTAGCAACCGTGGAACTCACCGGCGTCGAATTAGTTCACGGCGGCCTGTCAGCGCCTGATTATTAGCCAGGGAACTAACCGGCACCGAGTTAGTTGTAAACCGGGTCAATTAGTTTTGCCCGACTAACCTGGACAACAGTTAGTTCGGTTAGTTCGGTTAGTCACGGGAGGCTGCATGCAGCTCCACTCAATCCGGCCCATTCGGATTCTCCTACATGTCGTCACGCATGCCGAATGCAGCAAGTCGTTGTCGAATAGTCTGGAGAGCGTGGCGATGGGGGTGGGTGGGTATGGTCTATCTGCGCCGCGGGGGTGGAGAGCCAATCGGGATCTTGCTGGCCATCGACGGGCGGGCCCAGTCGGACAGCGTGCGCTCCAGCGGCCGTTCTGCGTGTCACCACCCCGAGGGAACCCGAGCACTAAACTCCAACGGTGTCGTGCGCTATGGGGTCTCAGGATGGCGCCAAGACAACGTGCGCAGGTAAGAAAAAATTTCTACTCAATCCGGCCCGGTCAGTCTCTGCCACGCGTCGCTACGTACGCAATAGCAATGTAATATACTATTCATGGGATTGATAATATATTACAATTCATCTACTCATATGTATGTTGTTAGTACAGGTCTCGTCCGATTAACGCTGGGTGGGCTTACCAGAAAACGGCTGGAAATCCCCACCATGCTCTGGAAATGGGATGTAATGAAAGAGACATATATGCAGGAGACGAGAGACGGGGAAAATGCGGATGAAAACAAGGGGCGGAGTTGACTCAAGGCGTGGTCCGAGGCCGGTGAGGTCGTCCAGCAGAGAACTTGTCGTAATCGGACGGCTCTGGTAAATCGGAGTCGACATGTCGGAAAAAGGTATCAGGCGGTACGGAAGGATGTGGTGGAGCTATAAAACCAATATGATATTAGCAAAACAGCCAGAGATATATGAAACAAAGATCATGAGTTCGACGGGCTTTAAACACAGGCGAAATCCGCGCTGGGCTACGCACCAAGCAACCCCGAACTGAGACTTTGACTGGCACGCTTACCCCGCGAGCTCAGACTACTCCTTCGTCGTGACTGTGACGCCTGTCGGATCTCTCGATTTCGAACGAACACAGGGGTATTGCTGATAGGACCTGGCTCTATCGAGTCTGTGCAAAGGTTTAGAAAAAATAAAACTCGAAGAAGGTAAGCTTACCTAGTGCTACCCGACTAAGAACGCTCGAGCTTGACTGGTTTGCTGGTGGCCGCGGTTTATTCGGTGTCCTCTGTACGGGCGTTGAACCAACCGTCGACAAGGTAGATTTGATGGAAGATATTCAACTCGAAGAGGGTGGGTGCTATAACTCTTCGATTAAAAATTTATCCATCTAAATACCGCCGCACTCACCCCCACTCTTCTTTGGTTGTCTCTTTCCCTCGCATCGAGCTCAGATCGTTGTCTAGCCATCCGCCTCTCGCCCTCTAAAACCTCCGCGTCCTCCAACGCCCCCCTTGGCTGTCGGGAATCCGACAAGCCAAGACCTGTCGCACGGGCCTTGCCTTTCCATTTGAGCAACGACTGGGATTGGGGTATGGTCCGTGCAATAGAACTAGTTCGGTTAGGGGCTCTGGTAGGTGTTGGGTCCACAGGTTGTGTGGGATCCCCTCGAGCGCGAGCAGTAGTGATTGAGGGGACTGGTGGGGAAGGCGGAGGAGGTTGTCGTATGGTTGGTCATCTAGATGATTCGCCGTCAGAGGTAGGAGGGGTGTGGGAGGTTCGGGGATGTTGAGCCAGGGCGGTAGCGGACCGGGAAGTAGAGGGGGCTGAGTGGCCGAGCGCAGACGAGGAGCGCGGGAGAGGACCTAATGATTAACCCACTTGCTTTCTTTTTCGTGGTCTACAGACAAAAGCAATGAGCATTTAATTAATTAATTAATAAAAGAAAACAATAATGTGCACGCACCTTCTTCTTTGTGGTCCCAAGCCCCTCATCGTCCGCCTTGCGTTTAAAGCCCCACGCAGAGGTAGTTCGTTGTAGCACAGCATTTGTATTCGCGCTCGTCGTCTTCAGTACTTTCGTAATCGGCGGAGACGCATGCAGTTCGAGCTCGAGCGACCCACCAGACAGCCGAGTCGAGCGCCGTTGCATCCACCCGCAAAGTTGAATTTAAAATAGACTTTCGCAGCGAACACCGGCGTCTCTGCGATGAGCACGCGTCTCCAGGCGGTGTCGGTGAGGTGTCGGGCCACGGGCGCGGTGGTCGGGAGGAGTTACGAGGGTATCACCGAGATAGCGAATCTAAGCACTCAGAACGGAATCATAGTGTATATCGTCGGGCGAGGAGAATCTAGTCGAGGAGTATCCTTGAGCCGCAGCGTGGACGTGAATGCTAGCGTTGAGGCGAGTGCTCTAGAAAGATGTGCCTAGCTAAACATGGGACTAGCGCTGGTACAAGGCGGCATGCGCTATTGTTTACTCGGCAAATATGAGTAGCCCATGCTTGGGTGTTTTGGGCGCGTAGATTCGAGAGCGAAATCGAGTGCGTGTCGTTTTGGGGGCGGGATGGAGGCGTGATTGGAGATGGGTTGGGGGTGGGATTGTTGTTGGACGTGGGATATGGGTGGCAGGCGGTGGTGTTTGCGTGCGGAGGTTTAGGATTCGGTATGCGCGGCATTAGAAGTGTGTTGTGGTCAATACTACTTGGTAAGAGGACATACCTCTAGTAACCGCGTCTAGTCTGAAGATGCGGTGTGGGTGTCAATATCCAACAGCTTGTCTGCGCCGGGGAGGGTATGGTGCTTGGGTAGGGGCCACGTTACCGGCTTGATACAGTAATAGAGAGAGATAGAGATAGAGAGATAGATCGAGACGATGAATGGGACGCAGACGTAGACAGTAACGAGAGACTCACCGAACGAGAGGCGATAGTTGAGCAAAATGTTTCAAGAAAACATAAGAGGCGGGTCGAGAAAGAGGATAAAGTGAGGCGAAAAGCGAATTATGTTACTTGAATGAGCCTGAATTCGATTATGAACGCACAAGCTGAGTAGATAGAGGACGTACGAGTATGTATGCGGGGTGGTGGGCGCGAGAAATCCAGTAAATGGTCCCACAAGCTGGTCCCACAAGCTCATGCGCACGGGCCACAATCTCAGCAAAAAATTTGCGATGCAATAACATGTAATTGGCTGTTATTTCATAGTTACACATAAACTCTTCACCCCCTCATCATTTCATGTCATTACAGCATGAAATTACAGTATGAAATCACATCAGGAAATTAGGCCCAATTACACCATGTAATGACATTCTGAGATTAAGCCTAATTAGAACATATAATTACCTCATGAAATCAATCCTAATTACACTCAGTAAACCTATCAAATGAGGTACATAATTATAGCCAAATGAGGACTTGTTTAGGATGTCACATGACTTTGATCAAATTATCAAATTAGCTTGAAAAAGCGACAGGCAGCCAACAATGGACACTTCAAGTATCACCCTAGCTGGAATGAGAGTCATATTGGGCAAAACAAATACACACAGTTACTGATTATGGACTAAACAATTAAAGAAAAAATAGCAAGAAATCGTGAACAGTATACTTGCCGTGGCGGTTACAGCATGAGCTAGAAATGTGACGAATTTATTAGTCAAGGTCAAGAACAATTGTGATGTGCTCACGATTGGTGGAGACAGGTGGTAGCTGCGTGAATATGCGTCAGTGCAAACAATGTTGAGCAAGGAGAAAGCAGAGAAGGGGCACAACGAAGGAAAGGACAGGGACTTGGGCAGGAGAAAGTGCCGGGAGAGAATTATATAGCCAAAGCAAATCTCACCACACTCACCATAGCACAATTTGTATGCCCGAAAGTGCACGGCCATGGGTCATAAGTTGTTGCGAGCCGGCGGCCGGAGTAGTCAAGGATCAACCCAGCCAATCACCTGGCCGTAGGGTTGCGGTCCAATATAACTCGACATGAGGTTTCGAGATACATAAACTCGTTTGATACAGGCAAAGGCGCAGGCGTAGGAGATAAGATTTCCGCCTGGAGACGATTAAATGTAGGGTAGGGCGGTGCATATCTTGGATGTTTGTGGCCGTATGCGTTCACGCCCGAGGCTGATGCCAGTAGCCCGACACACCCAAACGCCGCCTCTCGAAGACCTTCGGGTGTGGAAGGCCGAGTGGGGATGTCTGGCGTGGGTGGTGGTGATGGAGATGGAGCTGGGGACGGGACTCGCTCGACTGACAGCAAAGGGACAGTACGCGGCTCCCCAGGCACTTCCGGCTGCGAGAGACGTTGTCCAGTGGTGAAGGCACGCCCAACAGCGTCAAACGCCCTGCAACGGTTTTTACGTCGACCGAGTCCGTTCCACGCCGCAGGATCTGGCGCTCGAAGGCACTCTAGGTTACGGGGTTGAGCACGAGCCCGTGCTAGTTACTCCTCACGCTCCCGATTGGCAGTACAAGCTTTTGTCCAGGCCGCACGGACGTGGTCCAGTAGGACGTGCGACTTGGCCAGAGCGGCCTCTAGGAGTCGACCGCTGCGCCGAATGCGTTTGGGGAGAGCTGCGAACCACTCGAGTTCGATTGGCAGTCGCTTGGGTCGCGTTACAGCCTCCCGCAGAGCGAATTCGATGGTTCGAGCCGCCTGTTGATCGGAGGGGTCCTCGGCGGGCATGATGGCAGCGACGCGGCAAGGAGGTGGCGAATCATGACACGACTGGGCGCGTTTGATGCGCGGCAACGAGGGGAGTCGAACGGTAGTCGGCATGTGGCGAGAGGAGCGGAAACGAGCGAGTAAAAAATTAAATACCAACGGGCTAGCTCGGAATTGCGGTTCAGTGCGGGTGCTAGGCGGGAGGATGGCGACTTTGGCAGAGAGCCGTCTGAACCGGGCACAGAGAACGTCGTTTGATCTGCAACGACGAGAAGAGTCCAACGGTACCAAGCGCGCAGCCAGAGGACGAAAAGTGAAAGAGTAAAGATGAAAACAAACGTTGGCGTGCTCTGTCTCGAGTGCAAGTGAAGCGCCGAGCCAAAGTTGAACGATCTCGGCGAGACGTGCGCATAACGAGGCGTGAGGGTACTTGATTAATAGCAAAACGTTGGTGTGTGCCGGTGCAAGAGCGTGCAGCGCTGGACACGCGTGAACAACCGAGTGGTAGGCGTTACGACAAGACCCAGAGGTGTTCTGAGAAAAATCCGTTCGTGTCTTGTTCGGAGGTAGCGGGCCGAGACGTGAGCGGTGACGTTCGATGCAGAAAAGGAGAAGCTCTCGAATGAGGTTTGACGAGCCCGAAATACGCGGTTTCGGGAGAGCGGATACGCGAAAACCGGCGGGATGATGCAGGGCTGAACCAAAAAAGGAAAATTGAGTTCGAAGCGCAAGGAGCGCACGGGTTTGAGTGCACAGGACGTCGTTTGAGTCGGGGGATCTTCAGCTATCAGAAGACGGGTTGGGCAAGGTGTTGGTGCGAGTATACGCACAGATAGAGCGAGAGGAGTGTTGGAAGGCCACGGGAAGTGGCTATGCACGGCTATGGACTGTAGAAAATCGCGTGAACCGCGTCGGAACGCGCCGGAAAAGCGCAGAGAAGAAGTAGAAGCGGGCAGGAAGCACGCGGGTAGTCGATTCCACCCTTGTCACCACGGTGGACACGCCTGAGGGCAGCAGGGAAATACCGATTGCTATGGTAGACAAGACACCGATCCAAAGTCCTTGCTGAGGCTGGCCGAGATGCCGATAATCAGTCAATCCGTGATCAGTCGGACCTTCTCGGGTGGCCCAACTTAGGACTATCCGATATTGGCCGGTCACTTCTTGCATAAAAGACACCTCCGTGCGCTATCCCCCTTGCTTCAACAGCTCGCAATACGTGGGCTCATGGTACGTGTTGCTCTGTTGAATATGATGTTTTGGGTTAATAGTTTACCTTAGGTTTGTTCAAAGTCTGCTATGTAGTCGCTTTTTTGTAAAGTTTTGTCTGTATACAAGTTACACTTCATTTTGGACCAAATGATGGCATATATATAGATATTGAGTGTTCTGAGTCATTCTAAATAAGTTTGAGACAAATACCATCTGTAGTAGAACTATATATAGTTGAACTCATTACTATAGGTTTACCCAAGTAGTTTAGTCAGAATTACTTGATGTAATGGGTCAGTTATTGCACGCCCATTACACAATTATTCCGATGTAAAATTTGAGTTGCAATAACATGTAATTTCAGGTAATTACAGAATAAACTCTTCCCAATCATCATTACTGCGGCGACTTTTCCTGAGATCTGACCCACAAAGCCGGAATCAATTATTTTGGCTGGGGACCAACCGTTTGGAATTCCATACCTAAGTATCCAAACCTATGTATGCTTGACCAGCGGTTTTACCGTTGAATTGAGGGGCACTCTTCTGGGTAGAGTGTAGCAGGGTCAATCAGCAGCTCTGGCTCTAATAGCCATCTGTGACGGCTCCGGTGTACCAATGGTTGTTAATCTCCCTTATAAAGGAGACATACATGGGTGCGGACTTCCTCTTTTATTTTTAATTATTATTTTCGCTCCATGTATATAACATTTGCAGATGAAAAATAGATACTTTTGGGGGTACTTTTGAGTGATATATGCAATGATATCTGTGTGGAACAAGGCAATATGCAAGTTGCATTATATAAGCAAACATGACACAAAACCCGAGGAGCAACAGGACAACCTTTAAGACAACAACAATTGGAAGCTATGTAAATCTAAAAAACAATTAAGATAAAAATCCTCATATGCTTCAAGAGCATCATAGTGAGTATATGTGTCAATAACCGGTGTATGTCCACCAAAATCAGGAACCAGATGGCAAGACCGGCGAATGTATGATAAAGGAACAATTTCCTCTTGGTATGTCTTGCCATGGGCAGCTGCATATCGCTCTCGAGCAACTTTGTACATTCCCATCCGTTTGTTGGGCTGAGTATATGATGTAACTCTGAACTTCTGAATTAGTACCAGTGTATCAGGGATGTTGTAATGAAGGGGGAGCTTGAAGATAAGCCGTACGCGGCCAATATAATGAGCTAAAATGGGAATTATGGATTAATTTAGTATATGATCTGGATATGCTATGTAACTACTTACGCGACATGCCATACGAAGGAGTAGCTAATTGGCCCTCTCCCAAAGGTGCTCCCTTACGGACTAGTACTGTGTCAAAACGAGACTTGACTGGACCTTTAGGCCCTGTTGGTGATGCATGAACCCGGTCGACAAGGTTTGTTGCAAAAGCGTCGTTGATAATTTGAGTTGCCTTTGGCCACACCTCAACACGATCATCTTCATCAATCTCAACGTCAAGCTGATGGAACTTCTCGAAGAATACCAAGACGCAGTAGGCAAACCACCGGATACCATATGACTTGGGTAGTAACGAGACGGGTATTAGGGGTAATGGACTCTTCTTGGCCAACTTCCAGCCAGGAGCACTGGAACTGGTTTAGTTTTGAAATATTTTTGGGAGTACACAACACATACCGTGGTTCATTCACCATATCCTTTTCAATGCCCAGATCACGTGCAGCATACTCAGGGTGAATGCTTCGTAAATAAGCGTCAAACTTGTTGACTCTCTCTCGCCGGTCCAGGTAGACTGTCATCTGCTCAAAGAAGTTCTTGCGATTTGTGGCTTTGTAGGCTCGCTTTGCAAACTCAATATGAAGCCGCTCGGGGGTTTCTGTGTTATAGGCATCAGCCGTACCTAGCTCCTGGATCGCCTCAACATAGTGGCACATAGCATGGATTTTGTTGATGTTGAAGTGTTCCCGGACTCCATATTCGATGAAAATATGCTTGTGCTCATGAAAACGATCAAGTGCATCGTCAAGTAAGTCAAGCGTCTCGGTTGTATGGACTGGGAGCCGAGCAAAGTGAATGAAATCAATTATTGCCAGGATAACCGGAAGGACTGGTTCAGGTACTAGACCAGCCATAACTGCCGCAAAAACCTTTTGCATCTCTCGGTGTTCATGAGCAGTTGTCTGTTTCAGCTTTGTAACCCCAGATGTGAAGTGCCGTAAGTTAGAGTGATCAGGCATAGCCATGTAGCGATAATCGACTTTTTCAGCTGAGCCACCATTCAGAGCACGTACAAGTGTCAGACACCATTCCATGAGATGATCTTTGAAAACACCTTTGTGGAGCTGGTGAAGGATGTCAGGTGTTAGAGCCGAAAAGATGTTTGCATGGGGTAGGCGATCCCAGAATGGTTTGCCAAAAGGTTTCAGACCCTGGTCATGAAAAAGCGCAGTAGTACGACCCAAGCTCTGAGCATGAAGCGCATTCGCAGTGTGATCCGGGATACGAGGTGGAGGAGGAAACTCAGGGAGATCGCCACGCTTGTCCTGTTTGACAGTACAACGGTGACACAGATTACGTTGGCATCCAGCAACTAGAGTCTGCTCAGGGTTGTCGGCAATATAAGCAGCCAAGAGAGGGTAACAGTGCCGAACATAGCCATCACCACAGTCCATCTCGACACCATGCTTACCAGCTTCATGCAAGGGTTTCACAATCTCTGTCATAGCCTCATGAAAAATACGGGCTTTCTAAAAAAGGTAGAATAAATAAAATAAAATAAGTTAGAGAAGAACTAAAAGGAGAACTCAAAATCAATAGTACACACCTGGTCTCCTCTAACACTTGGAGGGAAACACTTCAGCTGAGGGTTAGGAAGATATGCAAGGAGAAGGGTGGAATAGCTGTTGACTTGAGCACGGATTGACTTGGGGATATTTCCAAGGGTGATATAGACTGGCCAAGCCGACTTTCCTCCCGAGAAGTTGGTGAGTTGAGTTGAGTCAGATGATAGGATAATTGGAATAATAGTTGCGCCTGGGGGGAGTTTTTGCTATACAAAATTAACTAGAATTAATGTTGGATTAAAGTGGCTGAAAAAAATAAAAATAAAAACCTGGATCCTCATCCACCAGTCAGCTGTCCACATCTCATCGATCTTGCGACTACCATTGACTTCAACTCGTTGTGGGACAAAGACGAGTTTTTTCCCATATGCCGTATTCCCAATCAGCTCCTGTATAACTTCAACAATATCACGGACCCATATCTCTATCTCCTCCTTCAAGTTATTCCCCTTTGCATCTTTTATTGTACCCTCAATTGTCCTTGTGATGCGAGTCCATCGAGGACCAGCAGCTGGCAACTTGTCAAGTAGCTTGTTTAGGGCGTAGTTACTACCAAATGATAATCCACAGCGCTCCATCTGCAAGCAAACTCTGAGTCACTATTGAAAAAACAGTGCATACACTCACAATTGGAAGCTTGATAAGCTTATCCCGTGCTGTCTGGCTGATATCGTTGACCACCATCCATTTCACAAATTCAAATTCGAGGACGTCAGCAAAAGGCCAATCTGGAGAATAACCTTTTGCAACCCGGTCTCGCAATATTCTCGCTAGGACAGGTTCACAGCGTCGGATTGGGGTACCCCAAAGGGTATTGGTCATGTGATCAGGGAGGTCGGACGAGTCTTTGGTTTCAGGAATAGGGGGTGGAACATCCAGCAAGTCGTCAGTCAAGTTATTTGCTGCAGTAAAGAACTCCTCGGATCCCACATCGGACCCAGGCTCGGATCGGGTGTCACGGAGCACCTCACTCGTGGCAGTGTCTTCCTCATCAGGCTCTGAGCCAGTGTCTTCCTCGGGTTGCTTCTCGTGGAGCAGATGGGCAAAGCTAAGGGTAGCCAGTTAGTATTTTATAAATATTTAGGTGAGATGAGACACTATACAACTGTGATAGTGCCTCATCGACGTCTTCAGGTAACCTTCGCATGGTCACGAACCGGTTTGTTTGTGCGGGGGCACTGCCACTTGTGCCACCCGCCGCACTGCCGCCTGCTGCACTGCCACCTGCCGCAGCGCTGGTTTGCGCGGATGTCGATGGTTGAGGTTGCTGGGACCCGGTGTTGGTGTTCTGCTTGATCATGTCTTCAAGTCTGAATTGTGAGTTAGTTTTAATTTTAAATTTTAAATTTTTTCCGAAAATGAGGAACTCACATCTTTCGAATCGATGCACGTAGCTCTTCCTCATTCGTAGCAACTCTGTATGGGGCAGCATCTATTTCGATAGTATGTTAGCTCACAATTAAATAACAGTCGTAATGCTACCTACCTTGTAGAGGGCTTTGCGCCTCCTCGGGCCCGCTGCTCACGTGTGGGCTCGGCATACTAAGATCTTCGCTCTGCTCAAGTGGGAGCGGTGTGCTTGCCTGCGCGCGCGATATGTCTGGCGATGAGGTAGCGCTGATCGAACGATCGCGCATAGATTCATCGCTGCGAATCGAACCAATCGGTACGGGGGAAACGGGGTCTGCAACGCCTACATCAGCCTCATCGACGTCAGGTGGCGGAGCCTCCCAATGCCCCGTTTGCCGTTGGTGGCTCAGTAGATCGCTCGGCGCCTTGAACACTTTGCGACACGTTCTGCACATATTTGCTGGCGGCATAATGGTCGTGGAGGGAGGGTGTACGCATTTAGCGCCATTAGCGCCGATTAGTTGTCTTTTACCCAACGGTTAGGTAAAGTTAGTTTACCTTTATTTGTCTCGAGTTCAACATTCACCCTCTCCCTATCCCCCACCACCTTCCGTTCGGTGTTCGAGCTCACGATGCCACCGAAGAAGCAAACGACAAAGCGCATGCTTGAAAATCCGGGCGATGTCAGCGTCTCGCTTGCCCCTGCTCCTGCAAAGAAGGCGAAGGCAAAGGTGCAGGAGGTTGCGCCAACGAACACGGCACAAATGGTTGCGCCCACGAACACGAAGACGCGCTCGGCCACCAAGCAGGTGAAAACAAGCGACGCCGATACCGACGCCAACGCCAACGAGGGTGGCGACCCCAACCCGCCAACGATGCCTCCAACTCCCGCTGACGCCGATGCACCGAAGCGGCAGCGACGCCCCAAGTTGAAGGCTGTCCCAGCCACCGAGGAATCCGAGGGCGGCGACGCGCCTACTGTGGCTACCACGAAGGCGAAGAAACAGAGCCCTCCCGAGAACGCCGCGAAAACCGCGAAAGGTAAAGGTAAGTCTTTACATCAATCAGAAACGTTGCAAAAACTCACCAGTTTGTTCAGCGGTAGCTTCCGAACTCGCGGTCAACTCGACCCCAGCGCCCATACCTAAGGCGAAGAAACCAAAGCCGCCCAAAGAGGCCATTACGGTTGCCTTGCCTGGTAAGTCGGCGCTTTATATCTTTGTTCGAGACTGCTAAAGATAGCTGTAGCTTCTGGACCTGAAGGGGGCGAGCCGACCGAACTTGCATCGCCAACGAAGAAATCAAACCGGGCTAAAAAACCGTCAGAGATTGCGGAAAAAGGTAATTAATTTACCTTTTGACTCTAACTCGGCTGACACATCTAACACAGTCCAGCAACAGCTCGCCGCTCGTAAGTCTACAATATACTAGATAATCTACTAGCCCACTTACAGTTGCCCTCAGAGAAGAACGATAAGGATGCGAAAGCGGCGAAGAAGCAGAAGAAGGCCGAGGCAACTGTGGTGCACAAAACAGCCGAGGAGACCGCTGCGTTTCTCGCAAGCGTTCAGGGCGAGGCTGAGCCCACCGAGCCAGTAAGTAACTTTCTATCTAATCTATTTTTCAGCATAAGTTAATATGTTTTATATTTTCTAGAGCCCCATTGTTGCTTTGCCAAAACGTCAGAGGAAGAAAGTCAACCGCACGAAGGCGATGGACCAACTTGTGAACGCGGTTCACATCCCCTCCCCTGAGCCCAGTCTAGTCTCGGGCGCTTCTGGCGTGACGGTAACGAGCACTCGCACAAGCAGCATCGCCCCAGACGACTCGATCTCACAGATCAACGCCCCGAGAGGGCAATCCCGTCTCCAAGTGCCTGGCTCGTGCCTCGCTTCTCGCGATGTCTCACCGGCAGCCCCACCTCTCCTTGATTTCCCTTCGTCTGTTGTGTCGTCTCACGACGAGATCCCTGGTGCTAACTCTGCCGTTGGTGACGACGACGATGACTATGACGAGGCGGCCGACATCTCCATGGTCAACATGGATGAACTTCTTGAGGGCATCCCTCCTCCTTGGAGCGTTGGCCCGATTCCCTTGACGCCAGATGACCTACCCGGGCCATTTCACTATGCCTTGCTCGAGGACGACGTCGCGCAAAAGCTTGCCAAACAAAAGGGCAAAGACAAATCCAAGGCGCCGCGCCCGACCATCACTAACTTCCGGCAGCAAGATCAGCCGCATCTCAGGCTGAGCCTCGAATATATGGATACGTTCGTGACTACGATCCACGCTTTTCCAGACGAAGAGATGCGCTGGGCATTTGCATCCTATTCGAACTATCTGGCCAGCAAATACTATGGAGTTAGCTATCGTATGTCTCGTGATTCAGAGCACTATCGCCTGGTACGTCCTCCTTCTAATACGTTATCATAACCAACTGACTCATTATATCCTATATTACAGCTTGTGTCTCGTATCTCCCAGGCCCGCGGCAAATTCGTCACAACACCCATATCGTATGGTTGTCGTAGCTTCTACCCCAGCGTGAACTGGGATGTGGGCGGTAACCAAACCGAAGCGGTGAAGGCTCGACAGAGGCAGGTGATGCATCTGATCAAGAGTGGCGAGTTTCTTTCGCCTGTAAGTCTTTACTACGTAATTGCTTTTATATTTTCCATACTTAGTCTTCGTATAGTCTGATAAGCCGGGACTATATTACCAGCACCCGTGGTTTGGCCACGTAATCCAGACACTTTGCTGGACCGGATCAACAAGCAAGGGATTCTCGGAGCAGCACTCAGACTGGTTTAGTGGTGTTAGTCTCAGTCTGCTCGCTTTAGTAGCCACTGCGGTATGTCGTGTATTCACTCTAACATTTCTATACTAACAGTACCCTCAGGCCGAACACCACCTCACCGTTGCCTCGAGTGGCCTGGCTGCAGCTGCCACTAATAATAGGAAGGCGGTCAGCAAGTTCTCGCAGAAGAACTTCAAACTGGTGTTCGAATCTCACCTGGCGACGCTCGTGCGATTGTTCAAGTCCGAGTCCGCCCACAATGACCTCACGGCTCATCTTAAAGGACTGCACGCTGAGATGACGTACGTAACTTAATACATAGCCACGGTTGATACTAACCCGAATACAGGGGGGGATTGCGCCCTGCCACTTCTCAAGGTTCCGGGCTTCGACTCGCGATCCCCCTGGCCGCGTTCGACAACTATGGCGCGGAACCCAAGCGTTGAGCAGCTGCACAAGGTATGTATCAAGTGTATCCTTGTATTTTATACTTACACTGTACTAGGACAAACCACCGCGAACGCCGCGTCGTCGCACCAGAACGAGCCAAACACCCCCCGCTTGACCTCCGAAATCCTCAAGCACCCCAGCCTCAGCGCCGAGATGAAAGTGAAGATCATGGAAATGATCTGCTCCGCGTCTACCGAGGCCAACCTTCCCTCCCAGTCCCAGTCCAACTCCGCTCGTTCCTCCCAACAGTACCAGGGCCTCTGGACCGAGGTCAACGGCGATAGTGATGACTCCGAGGTCCAGGCGCGTTGTGCCGGGGCCTTGCCAGATATCTGTGGCCAGCCCGGACCATTTGCCGAGGCCGAGGCAAAGGAATGCGACGAAGAGATGGTGGATCACGAGGGTGGCGAGGGTGGAGATGGCAACGACGAGGCCAAGCCTGGGTCCGACGTCGAGATCGATGCGAATGGCGACGCGGCAGTGGAACCCCGGGACGATAAAATGGTGCTGCTGGAGGGGGATACTAGTGACGAGGAGGCCGACGTAGGCGACGAATCGGGCAACAAGCACGAGCCCAGCAAGACCCTCGAGCGCCCATTCTTTACTGCCGACGGTGGCCTGGCCCCAGGCGGCTCCAACTCCGGCGACGAGGAGGAGGAGGAGGAGGAGGAGGAGGAGGAGGAGGAGGAGGAGGAGGAGGAGAGTGACGGCGAGGGTGCGTCCGGCGCTGTTCAGACCGCAGCCGACGCCGACAAGACAATGATGACCGTGGCTGATGACGACGAGGAGGACAACTAATGGTTGCCCCCTCCCCCTCTCTCCCCTTCCTGTCCCTGCCATCGCCGCCGCGGCCCCCGCTTGCCTAATGTTTTACGCTTTTTTACGATACGATTTTGCCACGATTTTCTGTTTGATTTTACGACGATCTGTTTGCCTGCCGACGTTTGTGTATATACTTACCGACGTCAATAACATGCTTTTTTCTATTCTATTTCGTACGCATACACGCACCCTAAAACGATAATTCAGAACTAATATGGCCGTCGCAGCAACGAAGACCAAGGTAATCAGCACCTAAGAGAACTAACACAAAACTAATTCACGCAGGACAAAACTAATTCACGCAGGTTCTATTCAGCGTAAGTCTACCGAAATCCTAATTCACAACTAATTTACGACTCGCAGCTCACCCCCTGCAACTAATTCCACCGATTTAGCAGCGCCGCGGCCTAATTCGGCCCTCAAACGTCAACTAATTCTGCCCGAATTAGTGTCAATTATTACCGTTTTAGGGTCCGAGGAACTAATACCTCTCGACATGAAACACCTTGGCTAACGGATTAAGGCCTAGAACTAATGGGTTTGACAACGTACTAATTGGCAAGGTACTAGTAGGCACCTTCGTCACACGAATAATGAACTAATCCCCGCGGGATTCGTAGGGTCCCTTTTTGGTGACGTAGGTGCCGGTTAGAGCAGAGGGAGCCAGCCATGGCATAGCTATTGACGTAGTTAGGCTTCAAGTCGGTTGAAAATCGTTATGCTGATGGTTATTTGGTGCCCTCTGTGAGAGTTCAGGCCTGCAGAATACGCTTCTTTTTGGTCCTTTGAAGGTATTGTTCCATCTCGCGCCGCTCGATGAGCCCCTTTCCAATACTACTCAAGTAGCTCACTTACGTTTGGTTTCATCCTTTCTTGTCAATCGACGCAATGTATTGGAACCAGGGCTAGCAAGACTCCCTAAGTTCTACTGCATTACGGATATATTTAGTAATATACCGACTTAGCTAGTAACTTTAGCTAGCTAACCAACCTAGTGATCATATACGTAGCTTCTTCAAATTGATACGTTGGTTTTGTACCTAGGTCGACCTTACACTCCTGCAGCAGATTACCGACGTCTCTTCATCTCATCCGACTCCGATATGGACACGCCCAGTCTATTTCAGATAGCCACAAAGCCTTACGGTACTGGTCGGTTAGATTGTTGAACGAAATGATGTTTTGTCTGGGCAGATGCCATGCTAAAATTTAAGTGTTGTAAGGGGCTTATGAGTTGGTAGTGCATGCGCCACAAGCGAGATGAGTAGAGACACTTAAGGCGTATGCGCACGAACTAGTAAGCCAACAGCCTTTGGAGTCTTCCTGGTGCTATTAGAGACTTTTGGAAATACCATATTTTCAAATTATGGTATACGAGTTCGTATGGATGCTCGGTCTCAATCCATTCTGAAACTTTTACCATGTTATCGAGCGGGTCTGAGAACCTAAGTTACGAGTCGAATGGCCTGTTTGAACTTTTGGTTTATGCCGAACTTGTATACCATAATTTGAAAATATGGTATTTCCAAAAGTCTCTATTATGAGAAAATAAAAGGCTAATGTGGTAGTGGAGCTTTTGTAGTGTAGTGAAGTAGTTGGCGGGTCTTGCGCAGGTACCGCTGACTCAAGAAAATAGGCGGGTTTATGAGTACTATACAGTGTAAGTAAGTGGGGAAGGCGACCCATGAAGCCTCGAGC
>WSLO01000069.1:0-36598 GCA_019677385.1 Ceratobasidium sp. 392
TGCTTCAACAAGGAGGAAAATCTATCAGAGCCATTAGAGAGATCAGACGATCAGCCAGTGACTGGTGCTTGCCTCACCCTTCCACCTCGTTATACCCAGGACGAGGACGCGGTTTTTCGTTGCGTGGACTGTCTCGCTTCAACTCCTGAAATAGCGCTCGACGTAAGTAAGATCCACCTTGCTTAGGCTCGAAATAATTGAACAATTGGCTCAGTATAAGGTAAATCGAACAACGCGGTCGACTCTACGTATGGCTCCGACAAACGATATTGTGATACTCCTCACATACCTATCAAGCTTGGAAGAGCGTGCGAAGATTATATTTGAGGGTATTCGATCGATATTGGCCGGATTTGAATGCAACGTTCGTTCTCTGCTATTCGTACATTTGTAGTGATGCTCATCGCTTCAGCAGGTCTTATGGTACGAGCTACCTCTTCCAGTTACGTTAAGTTCCGGCGATGTTAAGGAGCTTAATGAGTAAGCGGTTCCTCTGGATAACCGTCCCTTCCTGATTGTTCCGAGTTCAGTCACGAGAGTCCATTCCATTTCGTTGTTTTGTTTGTTACAGAAAGTGATCCAAGAGGAGGGTGGTGGTTCAAAGAAGGGGAACAGGGCGGAGAGGACGAGTGGCTTCGGGGGGTTGTGGGCCCGTACGCACCAATAGTAGAGAAGGCGATCTCTGCTAGGCTGTTTGCGCTTACTTGCGGTATGAATCTCAGCGCCCCGAACGTTGTGGGTAAGATAGCGGATGGGTTAGCTGAGTACGCTCGCCGAGTTATATTTACCGCTTTCATCTGAGCTGACGTCCATTACCTCATGCGCCTAGAGCGCCCTGGTCATCCATAGTTCTGCCCTGCACCCCCGCCGTCTCAATTGAGGAATACGGCGCTATCTTGCCAGAGCTGTTTATTATGCTCTTCTACAACTCTCAGTCGTTTCTTCCGTCCGTTCTACGGGTGTGGTCCAAGTCAAAAGAGGTCAGGGAGCATACGAATCTGATCGTTATTCAAAACCCCGGAGATCCTCAAAGCCGCACTGTGGAAAAATACAGCTATGCCCCTCAGTCTACTCGCCCATGGGGTCTCGACCTACCCACACCTAGCTCGCTGTGTGGATGCTCTGACGACGGTAGCGCAGAGCAGGACCGATGGAAGTACGACCCACGACGCAAGTTGAATCTAAACAACTTGCCGCTCAAGTTTGGCGAGCACTTCTCGGTCTTAACGCCCAATTGCAGGCATACGTTGCTTTACGTTGCGGTATTTTTCAAGGATTTCAAGCCGCTTCAGATTAGTGGAACGATTGTTGTGAAACAAGCCTATCGCTACGACCTGGGTAGTTTTCCGCTGGATTTGTACAGCCGTTTCCGCATGAGGTACACAAAGGTGTGTATATCAATCTTACTTGCCTGCGATGCCAGATGACTCGCGTTACTTTCTGTCTCAGAGAAGAGACAACGATGAGACTCGTTTGTCGCATGACAAACCATGGACTCGGGCGGGAATCGAGGCTTGGAACGCGTCGCAGAATTTGTCGAACGGTGTGGAAAGCATGGTGCTGGATTAGTTGGTCGTTGTACTAGTTTGATAATTGGACAAGAGCATTCGAGATGATTCGTAAACTATTCGTAGCGCCATTGCTTTAAGGCAAGCATGGCGCGAATGTTATACTACATAGCACAGACGCCGGGCTGGAATCAATGGGGAGGGGGGTGCGTAAATGCACGGTGTTTCTCCGACTGTGAGCTGAAGAAACCTGGGGACGCCGTGCGTCGAGCGAGGCTGCTTAGCTTAAGGTTGGAGCCAGCAGCTTTACTACTAGGATGCGCGGCTCTGTTGTGCCCTGGACTGCATTGCATTCCGGATTTTCGGTATCAGGTCGACTGTCTGCGTGTTGCTCGAGCGCATCTTCCCTGCAGAACAAATATCGCTGTTCTTTTTCAAAGCTTCTGAGATCAAGTCATAGCAACCTGGTTCTATGGTAGCGTTTAGTTAAATCGTATTGAGTAACTTAAATTTCAGTTCAAACAAACATAATGTTTACGACGAGTCTGCCTTGCGTTTGGCCGAGCCTGGGGCGTGAGCTTGATATCTACCAAACGTTTCCCTCATCATCGCACGCGCTTCCTGAAGCTCCTTGCGAATATCCTGTACCTCCTGGTACATCGCTGCGGCCTCTGTCTTCAGTCGATTGTACTCCAGCCTGAGCTCATTCAGTTCACAGCACGAAGGCAATCGGCAATAGATAAAGCTTACTTTCGTTGCTCTTTCCTGTGCTGAGTTTGACGCAGAGAGACGCTAGGCGGCGGCAGGGTGTTGGTGAGGAAGATACGCTGCAGTTCAAGCTTCGCGGTCGGTATGAAGCGGTTGCAGAAGTTGCATTTCTTTGCCTCTGCGTGTCGACTACTGACAGCGCACGTGTCGCATATCGTGTGCGCTACAAACATATGGGTGTGATAGAGAGCTCGTGAGAGGTTTCGGCTTTGGTGATATAACCAGAACTTACTGCAGCTTGCCAACCACACCACCCGCGCGTGATGCTCCGTAGCACTATCGTCATTCACTTCCTCGCCGGTGCGAATATGAAACCCGCACATGCTACAGATCACTGCGAGGCTGTCAGCTACCCCCTTATCCATCATGGCCGAGTTGATGGTGGAAGACAAGCGGCCGGGTTACAAGAAATTACATCCGGGCGCTGCGGAAGAGGGCAAAGTCACGTGCTTCCTTCACGCTTCTACTTGCTCCTCCATCGTTGCTTGCTACTTGCGATTCACGAAATGTCTTCTAACCGCTGTTCTGCTGGGCCTTCGTCTTCATCTGCGAAACCAGTCGATCATATTTACGTCCCGGACTCGGACGAGGAGATGGACGCTGCCGCAGCGCCAATCGCCGAAGACCTGAGCGATTTGCGTGACGGACCGTCCGACACTGCTGTGAATTATGAATCGGTTGAGCAAGTAGACAGCCACTTTTACTGCTCCATCTGCTACACGTATTGCGCTAGCGCGCAAGCAAGGGTTTTACCGAAATGTGGTAGGTCAATACTATATATGTCGCGCATAGAGACCACTCAAGCCGAACCAGGTCACGTGTTTTGCATCGATAGTTGGACTGCATGGGTAGCCACGTTGAGCACACGAACTACACCTCAAGAGCGACTACCGAAGTGTCCAACGTGCTCACAACTCGTTGGGTCTCGTCCTCTGAAGCGAGTCGAGTTTCGCGGAGCGCCAATCGGGTCCGATCACTCGATCGTTACTCAACTCGGCCACGAGTCCGACGCCCTACTGTAAGCGGGGACTATTCAACATGCTGTCTGATAACTAATCCTTGCCCAGTGCTAGCACAATCCAGCTGAAGGCTAAGCTGGCGCGTCTGAAGAAGATTAGGGACGAGAGCAAGGCTCAGCTGGCACGAATGCGATATGCGTTAGAAAATGTCGATGTTACTATTCGCCTAGCCGGGTTGAGCCTAGGTGAATAAGCAGGCTACCCCTTTTTTCGTGTGTTTAGACTTCTCAGTTTTTTGTTTACTTTATGTTGAAGACACGAAAGACGCTATTAGAATCGTTGGAGCAGAGTGCCTCGTTTATGCTGCGCGTTGCCCTTTTGTCTCCATGGTGGCTCAATTTAGCTGGGCTTGTCGACTGGGTTATCCCAAGCTGAATGTCTCAATATCCTTGCGCGTTGGTAATTCTGTAATGGTGCTCATGTCGTGAGCATCGTGCGAGTTTGCTAACACCTCAGTGAAACTGCAGCATAGCATACATGTCTGTTCTAAGTTTTGTACATGTCCAAAGATGCGAACGCAAGGTGGCGTGAAGTTGGAGGTGGCAACGGATGGTTTCACAACCCTTGGACTCCCTGGCCCTTGACGATACAATTAGAAGGTAGTCCATAGCTTAGCTGAGATAACCAAGCGTACATGCGGGAGACTGGCGTAGCAGACGTGTCACAGGAGTGTAAAAGTACCACGATGTCTTGGTTGTTTGAGGCGAAGTATGCAATTGTACGTGATGCGCCCAAAAGGGAAGTTAGTGGGGTGGTTTGATTCTGTGTTCCAGAGATGTACCTGTAGCAGAACTCCTGATATTATGCATACTGTATCACTATCGTCTCAAGGTAGATATGAAACTGTTCAGGCAAATATTCAGTCGCGTATTCACCAAGTATCACGGGTGACCTTGAGACCCGGATTTAGAAAAATACTAAATCTTGTCGCTGCCTTCCCCCACCCGCCATTGCTTCGAGGGTCGAAATACGTGTCGCCGCTAAGCCAGTTGGATGTAAAGAGTCAACGTAGCCAAATAGTAGATCGCATACATGCACTTGCTGAATAGTAAATACAGGGGGAAGATTTAGATTTTTCTAAAGTCGAGTCTAAACCCTTACGGGAACACACCCCATTAACGCTCTCTACATTCATCGGAGAGTCTAGAGAAACGCACCCGGTGTATTCAAGGCGGGTCAACGCCCTACTGGTCAGTTCAGTTTAGGGCGCAAAGTGCTAGTACTAAAAGTGAATCAAGCACAGCATGAGACTCCCTGTGATACGCGTAATATCCTTGGCTTTCAGCCAGCACCTCAAGATGTGTCATCTGTTTTAAGCCTGAGATTGCTCCCAATTCTCACTAGAGTTATCAACTGCCGTTAGATTTTATGTAGTGGGAATGGATGACTTCCCGTAGCGTCTAAAGCTAAAGCTAAGCTAAGCTAACGGCTGGACAATTACTTCACAGAGTAATCGAGCATTAGTAAAATATGATGTCATCTGTTGAAGACATTGATTGATGTATGGTCCGTATCTCACTATAGAACCGAACTCATGTATTCTCTCAGTTACCTAGCCGTTCACTTACGCGTCCTGTACTCGTTCCCATGTACTCGTAGTATATAAGTAGCTTGGTATTACCTGTAGATACATCGTGCTATCGAATACACTTCCACTGCTCCTTACTCGCTAAGTCACAGCTCTTAAAGAAATAGTTCTATCTTCAACATCATCCAGACTTTAGCTTAGCCTGGCTTAGCTTTAGAGCTTACGGGAAGTCATCCAATGTTGATGAACAGTATCGGGAACGAGGAAACTGTGACTGCCTGTATAGCAGGCAGGTACTTCGTTTCAGTTGAACTGGAACCGGAATAGCTGGCGCGTAGCCGAGAGGAGTAAACAAGATTCAGTCAGAACATGCTATTGACCATGAACACCAAGAAGTTGAAGACACATGGCAAGAAAGAAAGAAAACCTGATGACAAGCGAAAGAAAGTTGGCCGTGAAGCTCCGTGGTTGACGGCTATGTGCAAATTGTAGAGTTTGATTCAAGAGTGGCTTTATTCACTGTCAGGATCTCTGCTTCCACGTCGCTGTGTTGGCGGTTGGATTTCGCTGCTTGATTCTCGCGATCTCCTTTAGCAAAGTGCTATACACCCAGTAGTCCAGCCTATCAGCGAGCTCGTCTTCTTCTAGCATTCGTCTCGCCATCACTAGAACCACGTCCTCCCAACTTGAAAGAAAAAACCTGCCCACGCCAGGGTGTCATTACTTGTATCGTGTGAGCAATCGATATGCATAACTTACACGGCAAGCTCCTCAACTGTTTCAGGCAGAAGAAAAGGGAGAAAAAAGTAGCTCTCTATCTGAATCGTTCGTCTGCGATGCGGCTGCAAGCACACGTGCTCCACTACGGGGATGCTGTTCACTTTGATGTCAACGGCCAGGACTTCTAGGACGCAGAACTCAGCAAACATGGGTAAGTCTTCCAGTGTGACCCGCTGGCAAGGCATGACAAAGTGAGTCATAACTTCCCGCCATCGCTCACAACCTGTTAGGAAACGTCGAAAAGATTGTTCTGAACACACAAAAGTGTTACGAAGTGCCAGTTGTTTGAGGGGAAGCTGTGAAATGGCTAACAGAAGTTCTTCCGATCGAACTTGATGAGGTTGTTCGGTGGGCGCTGGTAAACATATATCAAGACCCCCCAAGACTTTTGCGTCGCTCCTGAGTACTTCGAGAATGTCATGTAGGCACCGGTCAATCTCCAATCCTCCAGTAAACTCAAAGAACGCTGATTCTAGGTAAGCAACGAGTGGTTGCACCCTGACTAGTTGTAAGACTTGCTCTGGCCAGACATCATAAATAGCCAACTGGTATAGCTGAGAAAACGATTCCGCTGGTACTCGAAGTGTTGTTAAGTCCCTTTGCGAGAAACGATGGAATCGAACAGTCAAGGCCTTGAGTCTTGGTGCACAACCTGCAGCTAGCAAGACTTCATTAGAAAGAGCGTCAATGCCGATTCCCAAGTTTGTCAATGCAGTCATTTGTTTTAGAGCACTTGCAAGGCTAGCCCAATCGTCCCAGGACGGGATGTCAGCTTTCACAAAGAAATCTAAATGAGTGAGGTCGGCAGAGCGCAAGCTAAGGGCGGAAAGAGCGACGGCAGCGTCTATGGTACGAATCCAAGGTATTCCAAACGGAGTGGCGACGGCCCGTACCCTCGTGCACAAAGGTCCACAAAGAAGTGTAAGAATCACCGCGAGATCTGATGAGTGTGCCCCGTCAGACCTTCTCTTAATGACAATCTCACGTAGGTTAGGTAGAAGAGGGGCGTATTGACTGAGGTTGTGCAGACCTAACCACCGGTATCCACACGTCGTGTGACGATACACATGTAGCTTGCGAATGAGACCCAGGTAGCACTTAATCCTGGGCATCTTTTGTATCAATATCTCACTGTCAAGCACGAGCTGCATTACCGATCCGTGAGCAACTATGACCATATGCATGTTATGCGAAAGTTTACCTCGGGCCAAGAATTTACAGTCAGCTCTGGGAGGTCTTCATCACTGAGTGGTCCAAGGACTGCCTCTAAACCGACAACTTTACGCCAGACAAACGGGGATCCGCATCTGAAGAACGGCACGCTGACTGTTAGCAGTCTGGCGAGTAGGCGTATAGTAAGAGAATCGAATATTAAGCAGAGAAGCTCGGGCGTTTTCATCACTCGACGTGAGGCTGGGATAATGTCTTTAGGTGCTGTTGTAACATAGCTCATGGGTGGCTGAGTAAGTGTGATGGTTGAACGATGGGACTACGATATGTTTATTGTTGTGTGCTCACGTGTCAGAGCAAAACCAAGATAGCGTGATTATGCTGTGTCAAAACCTGCAGACATATATGATGCATATCACCTGGCAGTTTCATTCTTTCCTGATGAGTTAAACTTACTGCTGGAGGCCAATATAAGTAATAGATTGAGTGCGCATGCTCCCCAATAACATATTCTGAAGATCCGAATGAGCAGTATGCGAGACTGTACGTCCCAATAATATACTTAGCACCTTGGATTCGTAACAGCAGATCATCACTTCGTCACAGCTGCAAGTTACATAACAGCCCCTAGGCACCGAAGATAACCAGCCATCCACAAGAAGTCACGTCGCCAACTAGAGCTGCCAGCGGGAAAGATGGGGGCGTGGCCGAGAGACCGTTGGCATAGTCCTGATCCATATTGTAGCGATAAATAACACGGCGGGCAAGCCCAGTTTTGCTCACTATGTGTGTGCATACAGCCCACCTGTATGGCGTTCGGACCGTAAATTTATTACAATAAGCAGAAGCTTGGTTTTTTTAAGTTTATTAAGCAACTTTCGGAAACTCGGTTATAGATAAGCAAACCTGAGCCCGATAAACTGAGTACCTTGAAAGTTGGTTATCTGCTATTTAGCAGCATGCTTAAATTAGTTGCCAACTTTTGGGTAAGCAGACATGGACTAAGCATACAAAATGTGATAGTGTGACACAAAGGTACAGGAGTTTGTCCAAGCTATATGCATGCCAAAATGAATATCCATCCAAATAATGTTGTGTTTATTTAGTATTTGGCCAGAGCTGTCTTTGTATTTTGCACATCTCACTCTGTAAGGTAGTAGCAACTCTCAGGGCCAACTTCAAATCATATGTGCTATGACGTAGTGGGTTTTGTTTTTCTCGGTGTAGATCTCTATTGAACCACTTCATACAGGTAGAGTGTGAAGGACATTGATTAGGAGATGTCATAAATCTGCATATAATGACGCATATACCCTATGGCGTTCGGAGTGTAAATTTATTGCAACCAAGCAAGTTTCACTATTTTCCTATGAGATTTCATAGTGGAATATATGCTTATGCTTAAGTCGCCTTTTAAGCTTAAACAACAACCAAGCAGGTGCTTAAGCAGGCAAGTTTGAGCCATGCCTAAATTTTTAACCAAGTAGTGGTTCAAATAAGCTTGTAAAATCTGGCCTAAATGTATGCCTAAGTGCTTCCGCTTATCTCTAACCATGTACAAATAAGCATAACTTACGCATCTGGTTAAGCAACTATGCGTGGCTAAGCAAGGGAGTATAAGTTAAGTGGGTATATGCGTCACTATATGCAGAGTTATGACACCTTCCAACTAATATCCTTCAAATTCCATCTATATGAAGTGGGTCACTAGAGATATACATTGGGGACAACAAGATCCACTACTCATAGTACACATGACTTGAAACTGGCCCTGAGATTTAACTGCTACTACATTAGATAGTGAGGTGTGCAAAATACAAGAACAGCTCTGGCCACATAACATTCTTTGGATGGATGACCATTCAGGCACACATATAGCTTGGACGAAGCCTTGTACCTCTGTGTCACACTATCTCACTTCGTGTGCTTAGTCTATGTCTGCTTATTCAAATGTTGGCAACTGATTTAAGCATGCTGCTAGATAGGAGATAACCGACTTTTAAGGTACTCGGTTTATCAGACTCTGGCTTGCTTATCTATAACCAAGTCTCTGAAAGTCGCTTAATAAACTTAAAAAAACCAAGCTTCTGCTTATTGTAATAAATTTACACTCCGAACGCCATATATACCCACTTAACTTACACACACTTGTTTAGCCACACACGGTGGCTTCACTATATGCGTAAGCTATGCTTATGTGCATATGGTTAGAGATAAGCGGAAGCACTTAGGCATACATTTAGGCCAGATTTTACAAGCTTATTTGAACCACTACTTGGTTAAAAATTTAGGCATGGCTCAAACTTGCCTGCTTAAGCACCTGCTTGGTTGTTGTTTAAGCTTAAAAGGCGACTTAAGCATAAGCATATATTCCACTATGAAATCTCATAGGAAAATAGTGAAACTTGCTTGGTTGCAATAAATTTACACTCCGAACGCCATACACCTGAATCATTTTTAACTTGCGTGTATGATCACTAACACGGCGTATACATGTATTAGCTTAATTTCCCGTTCACCAATTGTCGCTGCTTCGGCGAGAAAAAGTAGGATGTATGCATATGAGCTGAGCGTTGATTGCGAGAGTTCGGTTGCGTGCAGCTCCCATAACGTATGACGATGAAGATGATGGCTCCATCGCACATGTTTCAAAACCTTAACGCCTATAGTTCAGTAGCAATACCCTTTTTGGCTTCGTCAATCGTTGTTTCTACCGAGTGCGGCAGAAGAAGCGCTAACTTGCTGATGGAAAACAGACGAACCAGTCAATCGAAAACTCTCCATCGCCGGTGTGTAGTCAAGTGCACAATCGGTTAAAGACCCCGAAGCCAATCCTCGTTCCATTTACAAACACATCATACTGCAATCGGTCACGGATCTCACACGCATTATCCCCTATTCCTTTGCTGTGCGCGCGCTTGCCTCGCAGCCGCTCTCCTTGCCTTTCCTCTAGCCTCTGCCTCTTTCCGCAGCTGCTTACGAAACCTTTTAGGGCCATAGGGAACTTCAACATAAACTAAATAAATGCACGGTTATTACTCGGAACAGGCATGTCTAACAAACCAAACTCACGCCGCATCCTCTGACCCTCCGCTTTCCACGCTTTCCACTTAGCCCTTGTACGGTCCGCAATATTCTTTTGCCAAATTGGCGCAGAGGAGAAGCGTGGGCGATTCTCCGGTAGCTGGCCTGGCGTACTCGCACGACTGCTATCGGCGTTCACTCCTGGCCGCGGTTCAGCTTCCGTCGGCTCCGGTTCGGCCTTCTCGGATCCCAAATTGACCTCCTCCAATTTTGTTTCGACAAACTCTTCCTTTTTCGGCACAGGCTCGGCACTCATAGGGACCGAAGGTGAGCTCATTTCATTGACTAGTGTGCGTTCGCCTTCAACTGAAACGGGCCGATTGTGAGTCACGTAATACGAGTTACTGGTCACGAAGTTCACCTCTCGTCTCGCATCCGCGAATGTACCAATCCCTAGGTGGCGTCACAAACTCGCGCTTGATCCAAATCGGCATAATAGACGGCAGTAAAGTTCAATCGCGTTCGTACTGTGGTAGCCGAGATCAAGTGCTGAGTTCTCGGGCTGGCGCTTTTCTACCACAAGGCTCCTAACATAACTCTTGAACGGTAAGCTTGCCTACTCGATCTACTAAACGTTTTGAGCTTTCGATCAAGCTGTGATAATCTATAACCCATTTAGGCAATCGGATCGCCAGGTAGCTATTTGAAATTGAGCCGGATCGGGCGGCCACTGCCGGCGGTAAGTACAAGTGTAGATTAAGATAAAATCACGTGTTGACTTACATAATGTTCGCTCGGGTACTCTAAAATACTTCTCGTGTTGAAGTGTTTGTCGTTCATGATACCCTGGAACCAACGAGGATATCCAACTGAAATACAGTATAAGGAAGTTTCGCAGACCTCACATGGAAATGGGCACCTTAAATTCCGGGTCAACCCGACAAACTTTGGGCGAACGGAATTTTCTCGCTTACACTATTTTCGGCTTGACTGAAACGGATATCTCAGCATGTATCCTAAACAAAACAATTTTAGATTGAGCGTGTCGTCGCGTTTGACTATATAATGGCGTACCTTTGTTATAAGGAACGGGGTTATACGTTGGGTGCAAACGACCAGTCCTATGCGTGCAAAGGACTTTTGGGCTTATGTGATCATTAGAAATCCTGGGCGCATACAACTCTGAAATATGAAGGTGAATGCACCCCAAAAAACCGCTGGGCGAGAGAGAAGTGCAATTAGGGAATATTAGCCAGAAGTCCAAGACACGAAAATGTCGGGTGATGTGACCCAGAAAAGGAGTGTATACGGCTGGAAAGACCTTACCTGTAAGTTTACTTTATCTCAACCGGAATCGGGAATTTCAGGGCAAGGGATAAGAGAACTCGTATTGCATTCGGCAAAAGCAATTACAAAAAAGACGGTTTTGTGTTGATAAAGCGGAATTTTTAGGAAGACCTTTGCTACGAATAGAATGGCTAAGTTGTTGAGCTAATATCGAAACAGTAACAGTAGCTACTCACCTGCTGGACTACCGGGTTAAGCTCTCGTATCCTTCCTTCGAGCTCAGGCCCGTGTTATATTTCGGCACAATCGACGAGGGATTACTCGCACAACGGCGACCGCCCCAGTTGCGGACACCCGGCTAGACCTCCGGAACTGCATCGTGGACCTGATGAAAACGGTCAGAACACATAACCAAATCCATTAATGATATGCTTATCGCAGCGTAGGCTCTCCCAACGCGAGTCTGATCTTCGTCCGTCATGCATTCCAATATTTCGAGACCCGCCCTGAATATAATATCGGGAACATCGGTCTGTGAGCGTTGTTGTAAGCAGCGATCATAGATGGGGACAGCAAATATAACAATAAGGAAACACTTACGAGAATGTCAAGCCAGAGAAAGTGTGCCTTGTCGGGCTTGGGCCTTTGGGCAATCCACTCAGCTTGCGGAAGTCGACGATGGAAAAAACCCGAGAGCCTCGGAGGCCTGGGAATAGGGTCTGTTCGGGCTAGGGCGGTCATTCCTTGGCGGCCTTGAGTCGCGTGTTCTCGGCGCGAAGGTCTTCAGCCTCAGTCCTGTACGCAAGGGCCGTTTCTAAAACGTAAGTTGTAGAAGTTAACATGAGGTACTAGCAACAGGAAGAACAAGCATACCGTGAGCCTGAATCAAGTTCGTAATGTCTCTATTGCGTTCCGCTAAAGAATCCTCCTCCTCGTCGGTTCCGGCTGGGCGCCGACGCTCTCCTCGCTCGGCCTTCTTGTGCGCTCGTTCAGCTGCCAGAAGAGCTTGGTATTCGGCATTTTCCCGAGAGGGAGAACTCGCAGCGGCGCGGGGATGAGCGCGATTTGTGTTTTCGATTCGCCATAGTCGTGGCGCAAGCGCCGCAGGAAAATCGAAAAAAAGACTAGAGCAGAAGGGAGGATGGTAGACGCTAGATCAGACCGTATAGACCGTGAGTCGCCGCACCGATCGTGGGCCGGTTACGAGCAGAGGACTTACCGATCACGCCTCTATATGGTGGTTGGAGAGATTGGCTGCGTGGGTCATTTGTATCCGAGCCGGTTATGTCACTGCTGGATCATTTCGTCATGTGATACGATCCCCGTGCATTCGACCCAGGCTCTCCCACCACGTCGGGCTAAGTCCCGCCGCCCTGCTTGCCTTCATTTTCCCGGTCGACTTCACGCAAGAGTTCCGCGCTCATCTGATTAAGCGTAATTTTTGCTCTCCCTCGCATGCATGATCTGGGTCAGCCCCACGGCGCTGTCCTTGCTGCCATCGCCGTTGCGCATATTGGCCATTCGTGTGCGCACGATAATAGTCAGTAAGTATCTATTGCTAACGGCTGGCAAGGTCTCACCTCGTCTATAGAGTTGAATGCGGAAGCTTCAAGGTTGCTGGCCCCAACCAACGTGGTACGACGCCCAACACGGGTTGCGCAGCAGAAGGTACGTCGCGGCGTTTGTTTTTCCCAATTGATGCGTTTACTAACGTTTCTTCGTTTGGTCACTCATGATACGTGGCGCGGCATGGGCGTGCCGGATGTTGGCGCGCCCATGCGTGCGTCCATGATGAACTTCCACTCCAGAAGGCGTGGCGTCGCTGTAACCATCCCACTCGATTAATGCAAGCGAGAGCGCAGGACCCACCCGATTATTGGATTACGATGCCCGAGGACGCAATTCTGCGTCATTGTTTGGGGTCATGGCCTTGGCGCGCCGCTCGCTTCGGCTTTGGTGAGTTTTGAGATCTTTCAAGCATCTCCTAGATATACTTAAATTGTGCGCAAAGCTGTAGCGAGTCTAACGGTAGACAAAACCTGTATCTGGGTTCATCTCTCTCTCTCCAGTCGCGTACGGACTACATCGGATATTGTCGCACATAGAGCCACGCCTGGACTTGTAAGTAACCCGCATTACTGTGAGGCTAATCAAATTTAACGTATTTGATTTATCCATCAGGAACTAACTTTGGGCTTGCGCGAGTATGTTTCACGATCGCCAGACTCTCGGTGAAATTTCAATACGTCACCACTGTTTTTTTCTGGTGAGGTTGACCGCTTTTAGTTCTTATCGGTTTCGTTTCGAACTCCGACCCGTTGATCTATTAGGGTAGTGCCGGCATGCGCCCGCCTCGCACGTTTGCGCCTGACATGTGCTGGTCACGCTAGAACAGCCATCATATGGTACGTCGCATCGGTTGTTGGCTCTGATCATGTCTCCTCAATGGTTCTATCACTTTGTGTAGCATTTTTGACGATTCCTCACGTTCCGGTGGCTTGCCACTCAGGAGCATCGCGTACCTTACGGCTCCCACTAAAAGCCAACATATACGCTCATCGGTAAGCGATTTGGCGCCCTCACTTGTCGCTATTCATTGATTTGACAAAAAGCGTAATTGGCTTCCAGCGCGGGATTTATCCGCACAATCGGTTGCTGCCACACGTTTCGCGCCTCTGTGGAATGAGCTCGTAGGTCATACTGGGCTGTATCGGTGTGTATAATTTATTATAACTATCCATGGCGAAACAACAACTGACCATCGAACTTGTCCCTTGTGCCGTTTGCTGTGGTTCCCATAGTGCATCCCTCTCTGATTCTGTATGTTCTCAGCTTCCTCTAAGTCGATTCGTATGCTGATTAAATTCCAGCCTCTAGTATGCCACCAACCCACCCTCGATACGAATATCGTTCGAAACAGACGGACTGCCGTTTCTGCGGTAAAAAGGGCCGGCGACGCGACATTCGCAAACACATCGAGAAAGGCCAATGTCCGGTACTCGAGGCTTAACGGGCAATACCAACGAGGTGACAGAGGCTTCATCCAAGCCGAACAACGCGACCCCATCACCAACATCATCGCCACCTCCATCTGCACCTCCCTCGCCTCCTCCCTCGCGCAAGCCTAGTCCACGTCGTTCTAGGTCGGACTCTCGGCGCCACTGACGAGGGCCAACCTCCCCGCCACCCGATATACGTCGAGTTCGTCCCCGTCCCCGCCCCCTCGTCCTGACGAGTCACTTAGCCACCCAGACTTTGCGTTTGACACGCCGGGTGCCGGTTCGTCTGGTCTGCCGTCGCTCAATCTTAATGAGTCGGCCCTGCCGGATCCAGTTCTCCACGGTTGGATGTACCGCCACGGCCCGAACATCCCGACCCTGATCCACATCCGAAGGGACCAACGCTCGCGGATAACGCAACTTGGCTCAAGGGACTGTTGGTGCTCACGATAATTGAGCGGGAACTTGATTCCGAGATGGTCCGACCGGCAAGTAAGCCGTAGAGCTAAATGTCTTGAAGAAGAAAATGCTAACTATTAAGCGGATTTCAGGTTGAATTATACAGTCCGTCGACAGGCTCTCGATACGGGCCTTCAATTACAAGGTTTATTATGACCTTACGCGTAAAACCGCGCGTACAACGACCTTTAAAGTACCCTCCCCCAACTTGACCAACTCCCCACTCTCTTCGAGACCCAGACTCGCATCGTGAATATTTCGGGGATTAGCGGCATACGTTTTGGTTGGTGCGTCAGCGCATGCGTAGCATTTACCGGCAGACTCGAGCACCTTAGTAGATGTCCGGTTAAGAGGTGCGAGCTTCTCTCCGGTCCCGCGCCTGCAGGCATTTGCGCGACTCGAAACTATCAAGACAACTGAATCCATAACTCAGTGCTACCACTAATACCCGCACCGCTGAGACGATCGTACTCTATATGCTACAGACTCGACCACCCCGTGTTGGGAGGGCAGCTGAAGAGGGTGGATGACGTAGGATCACTTAGGGTAACTGCAGGCGGACGGAACCCAAAATCAGGTAACGACCCAACTCACGCATATATATGTTCGAGGTTATCTAGTTGCACAAAATCAAGCGCGGTTTGGGTGCGAGATGTCCTCCTGGTGCGTGGCAAATTGGCGTGTGCAATTAATAATCTTATAGCCATTTGCATAGGCGCTTTCGGTAAAGCGATTTTTGTTTCTTGCTCGGCGGCAATTGATCCAGCGCCGTACTTGATAGCAATGAGTCGGTGGGCACTGGAGCTAGCTTGAAAAGGTAAGTTCCCCCATTTCATAGTAGAGAATTCTTTTGCCGACAATTCTACGCGCACAGGTTCCATTTCCGCGGGTAGACACGAACAACACGTCGCGCCAGGTTACTTAAGACGATTGGCTATTGGCTCAATTCGATAAGTTCATCACTATCTCCTTGTTTGGCTGTGTATATAGACCCAGAAGAATACATGAGATCAAGTCGCGCTGAAAAAGTACATAAAAGCTGAGGGGTTGGCCCGAACGGGTTGAACCACATTGGATCAGGTCAAGGTATTTGGATACCCGACTGATCCCCATCCAGACCGAACCTGGTCCGCAGCGCCTGGCCGACGCTTCGTTACCACGCGATCAGCTCCTGATTCGCCTAGTCATATGGATCGTCGGTCTAGTTGCGTTATATATCATCCTCGTGATCCAGCGTCTTGTCCGAGATTTCGTACGTTGACCTCAATAGTTCAAGTCTGTGCGATAACCGGTATGCCCTAGCCATATATACGGTATTAACCGGGCCATTGTTCCTCGTCAAGCGACCTCTTATATTATTGCCTCACGCCTAACTTCGTAGCCACATCATAACCTATTTATCGTCTTGGACGAAAACTGTTGGCCCAACACTTCGACTTTCAGCCAGGTATAATGCATTTGGCTGTTGACAGGAGTTGAGCATATTAATCAGCTGCTTGCGAAGTCGATATGTATCGTCCACCCTGAAGTATGCAGGGACATTATTTTATGTGGCTATCCAAATTATGGACTAACTTAGTTCAGATGTGTGCGTATTGTACTAGATAAGTGAATATGAGGTCAGTTGAAAGTCTAACCTGATTTGATAGTCACGGACTCAATCGACTGTATGAATAGCATGGCACCGCGTTTTATACAATCTCGCTTAGAGGCTGAAGCATATATGCAGAGTGATTGACAATGCCACTGAGATGACTTGCGAGTCTGCTCCTTGTTCTTCATTTAGACAGATGATTCGCGTTGATGATTAATGGATGTTCAATTCAAGATACAGTATCTGCAAGCCTTAGTCTCGGCGAATTGGTAAGTAAGCGTGTTGCCCGGGTGGCTCACATCAACATTCTCGTGATCAATTATGAGTCTCATAGGCTTATTGCGAATTTAAGAAGGGTTTGCCGCGTAATCGCGCGCAAACTTTGACAAAGGTTAAAGATATAAAACCACCCGCTAATAGCTTCTAAGAGCATATGAAAACTATAAATGAGATTGTACAAATCACTCGCATTGATCAGCCATGCTACAAGTCCCGAACCGAGATAATGCGTTAATTATATGGGCCATACTCCGGACGAAATTGACGTTTTCTAGCCGAAAGGGGAAGCTTCGATACGAGACAAACTGAGAGCCACTCACCGCATGCTGCTCGGTCAATGGTTCAAAAGAAACCAAGAAACGGCCAGTTTTCGGTTGTATGAAGCAATCTGACGGTCCAGCGCCAATGCTGTTTGGCTATTAATCTGGCCATGACCTTTTACAGCTTAGCTAAAGTTGAGAAAGGCTATCTAAGAAGGGTATTTGCGTAGAAGACGATGATGTAAGTAGACAATATAACACAAATTTCGAGTGAAGGGTTTCATGCGGCGTTGAAGCAATGGCAATGAGAGTAGATAGTTATATATTCGATTGTGGGATCACTACCTGCGGCGCGCATTCGTGCTCCTCGTCAAGACTGAGACACTTAGCTGACGTGCATAGAACCTCCTAGACATTGTAAGCAGATTGATTCCCTCCAATCATAACAAAATTAACGAGCTACTGTCTTTTGGTATAGCGTCAATAGCTTGCAGTGCTTCTCGCGAAGAGGAACTTAGACTCCCATAAACCAGACCGTAAAGGCAGTGGTCACAAACACGCATTTATGCTCCTACGTGCTCGTAAGAGCTCGTTTGAAGTTTACCGTCGGGGAATCTAACTCTCGGTGCCCGCATGCTCGTAAGCGCTTGGACTCAATAGCTCCCGAGCGCCAGCAGATTTTGCTGAGCATTCCGAATGCAAGCACATTCGTATCCTTCTCTTCTACGTTAATTTGGGATCGGCGCAAATCCTATACCTAATGGTGTGAGCTGATGCGAGGGCCAATAGATAACTTGCATATATGTAGACTGCAACCACAATACGGTAGTTTACGATGGATAGCACGTCGCATGACGGAATTATCTTGGTTCGCTATCTGATATCACCTCTGTTCACAATCAATGCCCTAAAGGCGGCATACTTTGATTGGCATTCCCAACTTGTCGAACCAGCCGTCTGCAGGTCTTGAGGTGTTACGACCGATAACTTAAGCTAAATCTCTTACGGCCAACCAGGTGGGATAAACTAACCTCTAGTAGAGAGGCTATGGTAATGCCACGGCATTTATACGTAGAATACCAAACAATTCAAAAGGAGAAATAGCAAAACAAAGCAAACCTGGGTCGACTTCCTCGGGGCATATGATAGTCTAAAAGAAATTCCCTTGAAAGTGAGGAGAATTAGTTTGTTGAAAGAACTGTGCCACGTACATCTACTCGTTCTGAACACCACTATACTTTGTCTCATGTTCCTCGGTGCTCGTGTCCTGCTTTATGACTTCTACTTCTGCCAGCAATTTGCGCAACTCGAGCAAATCCGGTTGCTTAAATGATGTATGCAGCCGGTGGGATGGAGAGCTGTGTTGCGCACTATCAGTCGAAAGAGGTGACTGTTGTGCATTTTTTCTAGCTTGCTTGGTAGCAACTTCCCGATCCAGTTAGTGTTTACCTTTGTCGGCCGACGGATTCACTCACGTTGCTTTCTCGGTTGCTTTCCTCCCATTTGGTTGGTCTATCTAGAAAATGGGTGGTAGAAAATAGGTTGACGAGGACGGAATTGAGCCACGAGGCAAGCTCTACACTCTTTACCCTGGTTATATATATCACTCAGCCACCATCAAATCCACAGGCACAAGCAGACAGACATAGCCACAGGTAGGTAGAACAAATTGCTTCTGAGTACGTCAACCCACGCTCGAGACGGGTCAAGAGGAGGGGGAGCAACAGCGATCGCCCTAGGGCTTATAGTCACCCGGGTTGGCGAAGTCGGCGCCGCTTCGCGGCGCCCAAGGTGATGCGAGAAGCAAAGCGCGGGTGGGTCGGCCACCCGCGCGACAAACACGAGTACAGTAGTCGCGGCCCAAGAAAAACAATTACAAGTAAGCGTGTAAGGTCCTCGTATCACGAGGAGCGTTGAAAGCCGGTGTACTTAGTCACAGAGTAATCTAACCAGCTTAAACACTCATATTAGTGAGGGTAAGAACGAGGACAAGTGATACGGATACGGAACCGGGGCCTTTTAAGGCAGCCGGGCGCATACATCAACAAACCGTTAGCCGACGCCCAACTGTACAGAACCACATCCGTTACAAAGCGCAGAAACGGCATGCAGCCTGATAGAACAACAAGAAAGGCTCAAATATCCATTCTACCACCCCTCGCCAGTCCTGCAGCCTCATGTATGCAGCTGCATTATCCTCCAGGGCCCTCAACTCACGCACAAAACACACTTCTGCAGAGCTGAAACTGCCCTCTGGCTAGTAAATTGTGATTGTATGCGCTCAAACACCCCCCCCCCCCCTGGATGTGCCCCTTACACTATGCAAATACCTCATAAAGTAGTTCTATGCCCTGGAAACTAAGCCAGACATACGTAAAGGCCCAAATACTAACACTCCCTATGCTATCAGAACGCCTCTCAGCGCACATACTGGTACATAGGGAAGCTCAATGGCTAACATCCATCCATCCAGTTGACATAGCACTCGCCCACCGAGAGCAAATCAGCTAGGAAGCTGAAGTTTCTGTACATGAGACCACTTATCCAGCTCTACTACCTCACACTGCTGAAAGGTATCTGGCCCATCTGAGCACAGAGTGCTAAGTGCATGCTGAGAAACTGTGCAGGTGGGGACAAAACTGCTCACAGAGATCAGCGACTTGTATCTTCTGTATCTCTAGGGATTCTGAACCAATCTGAATGACCTTATGTGCAGTGTGTAGGCCTTCGAAGGGGCTTTTAGTCAATATATTAATCAAGCTCATAGGGCTGCTATCTACAGAGATATAACTAGATTTAGTCCTAGATGCTAGTCTCTTGAGCGGTTTTGTCCAATACTGTAATATGATCAACTATCATCGTAGATGCAAACTTGGCTGGGTATCCTACCAGGGGTGACAGCCAATCAGAATGAACGATTCAGCTTCGGGACTACTTTTGTAACTGCCAACAAACGGTTTCCAAATTCATAGTTGGAGCACCATCCAATTGTATGCGCTTGGATAACTTCGTAAAAGCACCCATGAGTAGAAATAGTGTTTGTATTGCCCAGGTTCCCTGCGTTTCTACCCTCACCCAACCTCAGGTTCATTGGACTCTGGAGCAATAGTCTTTGGATTTTTTCTTCTTCTTCTTTCAACGCCTGACATATGAGTCAATTTTGCAATTATTGGGCTTTGGCTTCGATAAGAGTAAGCTTTTCGTTATTTTTTGGGTTGGATATCTGTTGTTGTTGCGGGGCGTGGCCCTATGGTGCGACATTACATGCAACCCGTTATAAGAGAGACAAGCATATATAGGAGTGAACAAGGACGACGTACTTACCTTGGGTCTACTATCTAACCACCTAAATAAGAACTATATGCGTGTGGACTAGCGATTTAAAGTAAGGGTGCCGGAAGGAAAGAAAGAAGAGACTACTAAGAACTTGCAGAAACGGCTCGTGAAATCTATATGGTCTAGGAGAAAGAATAAAACCAAGATTTAAGTAAGGCATCATACAACCGTCATGCGTCAAGATATGCGGCACAGCCTAACTGTATCCGCATGGTCACTATGAGAGAAAACCATTCTCAAAACCGGGATGGGACAGACACTGTGGAAAGAATTCCACGTAAATAGCACATGGGTAACCCATGTAAACGGCATAGGGGAGCTCACATGGATTACCCACGTAAGAGACGTGGGTTTTCCATGTAGATTTAGATGTCGAATACACGTCTTTGCTTATGGTTATGTGGATGATGCAGGTAACGCTCAAATGATTCATACACGTAAAACGAACACTAAGTTACACGCATAACCCACATAATACATCTATCCGCATACCGCCATCCAGGCCGCATACACCTCTCTATCATCGCATACCCAAAGTTCATCCGAAAGTCCATCGTTCATGGTATTGTCGCACCCGAGGCGATCGTGATCTAAAATAACACAAAGTCGAGAGCGAGGATCGATGTTTAACGAAAGCCAAACCGAGAGAGTAAGAGAGCGTCGAAAATAAATAAATGTCGAGAGCGGGGAGAGCAAGGCGAAAAGTTATTCTAGGGTATAAAGGAAAACACCGTTACGCGCGTTGGCGGAGCGTGTGATTACTCTGAGGGTAAATTTTTGCGTTTCCAGGGATCCTCATAGTTGTCGTTTTGACGATAGGAAGTCCGGGCTACAGAAGATTGTTAGTAAAGGGCAATGTGCTATCACTTGACTTACGTTAATATTCAATCTGACAAACAAGTAGTAGTAGCACATAACATCATCGTGCCCAATCTCGTATATATCCGTCGTGCATCGAAAATACCTATACTCCTAGGTCAACCTGATCCGTGCTCGCAAGATCAACCTAGGCCCATGTTTAGGGTCAAACCTAGGCTATGCTTGGCACAAAATTAGACAACTTGGGTGGACGGCGCAGCGAGCGGACCTCTTACGGCCGAGGTGTCGACCGGGGCATCACTGATCTGGTGGAAGTCTGTACCCATCGAAGGAGTTTTGTGAATGAATGTAAAGAGATGACAAGATTGGGGACATACCAAGGATTTTGCTGTACATCATAACCTTCCATGTATTGATTGGTGAGTCGGCATCGTTGAAGTTCCAATCGAACGGCTACATCCAAACCACCTCAATCAGTATCCCCCTCTTGATTCTGGAATGGAGACACACCTCGGAAGTGACAGGTTCATCCGAGGGATCATGGTACGGCGCGAAGTACCCATGCGCGAGAGCTTCGGCGGCGTTCATGCGTTTGCACGGGTCGAACACGAGCATCTTATCTAGGAGGTCTAGCCCTGTTGATTGATGTGATGTTATTACTTGGGCGGGGGAGAGGGACAAACCAGACGGATCTGTGGTCTTGAATTTCTGAGAAATGGGTATCCGTTCTCGTTTGGGTAGACTTTATACGAATCGGAGGGTCTAGAGACGAATCTGGGTGAGTAGGAGAACAAGAAATGTGGGAAAACACATTAGACGACCTACTCACGTTCTCGCTGCAGATTGTCTGGATAACATCACCCGGCGGCGTACCCAGGAGTTTAGTGATGATCGAAAACTGGTTCGTGTCTGTTTGCATGACCGTCAATTATACCACCAAAAAGGATACCAGCGCCACTCACAATCTTTACCTGGGAACAAAGGTTCTCCCTCGAGTATCCCGGCAATTATACATCCCGTACTCCCAATATCCACTACACTCATTCCCATCAATGACTTGCCAACCAGAACATGAATCGAAACACGCACCCACAACATGGTATTTCTGTCAAGTGAGCATAATCTCCAGCACACAATAGTATCGCGTCGAAATATACCCCGTCATTCGGGAGTCCTATGAAATCATGTGTCAGCCTTCATATCCAGGCACACAAAGCTCTGGGCCGACACAAGCGTTGGCGATGACGCATTTGAGTCGGAACCCTGCGCCCTCTATGGCGAGGGAGTCCATCGCAACTCGGAAATGGATTGGAAGAGGAAGAATTTGCGAGGAGAGAACGAGAGAAATAAAGAAACGCGCACCTGTAGTCGCGACAAGCCAACGTCATTAATCCGGATATCGCAATTTTCGTTGACAAGGATACTGGACAGTTTGAGGTCTCAATGGATCACACCTGCCAGATAAACATATCTAAGACTGCGCTACAGTAGATTACGAAAACAGTCAGAGGTAGCCGAAATAGGATGAAACGGTGGCTGGGCGTACGAGGATCCGAGGATCTGGTAGGGGAAGTATCGAATAAACTGTTTCTCCAGGGGTCGAGAAGTGAGACGTTGGTGTAGATCTGTGCCAAGAAGTTCCGTGACCGAGTATCTTTACGGTTAAACATCGGTATTAGCTTTCATTTCGTGATCAAATGAGTCCAGACTTACGGCCGTTACCAGCAACTGAGACAATTGGGAGACGCGAGGAAGCGAAATGAATGTTAATTGTGTTAGTGTAACACTCTAGAGGACTCAATATTACTTACCTTTTATTATTTTGGTTCGTATTTTGGGGTTTGTTGGCTCGTGAGGAGGGGAGGTGGTGGTCGGGAGTGAGCAGCGAAGGCTGAGCGATAATTGCAAATTACGCAGCCACGTGACTGTAGGCTCGCGCCATTCCGCTAAGTCCGTCCGCCGCTCTTGCCATCTCTAATTCCGACTATTCTGGCTCCAATGCTAATTATTCTGATGATATAAAACACGTTGGGATTAATTCACTCCCCTCTGCTGAGCTCCCAGATGCCGACGGAAATGTGAACGTTGAGGAAAATTATCGATTAGCGATAATTTAGGGACTGTATTTGGTGCGCATGCTCAGAAATCCTCTCTTGGTGCAAGGGAACCGAGACAGTTTATTCATTTGATTGAGTAGTCTCTGTCCTAATCAAACCCTCACTAACTCGTCATAGTTTAAATTTGATAAATACCGGGATGTGTCCTTGTACACGGAAAAACCAAATCAGCTGCGTGAACTTTCCTCAAGCATGTTTGTATTTCTCATCGCCCGTCTAGGCTCCAATAGAGAGTTGTATGAAAAATATGGTATCTAACGTGCGCGACCCGTTTTTTTTCGTTTTCGCCCAATCTCAAGCAATAACTATAACTAACCACGTTATGTTTAAGCTACCGTGCTGGTCGCGTCCACGCATTCTTTACGCTCCCTGCCTATCTTCAATATGTGCACCTCATATCTTTGGCTTACGTGGAAGTTTTTGAGGCCTTTGAGGCGTTTGTCTCCCCATCCTCTGGCTTACGCATCACTAAGCCTGAGTACGATGCTCAAACAAAGTGTCTAACCCTCTCAATACTGGCAACAGAGCCAACCCTGAATGCAAGATCGGCTCTTGCGTCATGTTCAGTAATATTTGACCTTACAATGTGGAGATTTTGGAACTTGCTATGCGTGCCTTGACACTACCGTGCACGCTGACCAAGCTCATTTCCTAAAGTGAGCAGATTCAGACAACCAGCATTGTCTTCTCACAATTTGTGTACTCACATCCCAGCGCCTCAGTCCTTTGACTGACCGACTCCGCTTCAAGTTCGCACCACCGTCCGATTGACCGAGGTCCTCAGCCTCAATCTATCTGGCTGTACTACCTTTAGTAACGCCTCACCCCCACTGCGGGTACGTGCGTCTTCTCTCAAAACCATGTCACTTTACTCATTCCTGTCGTCTTCCCAAAGTCTATGTGCTAGCAACCAGCCTCGGAAGTATTGTTTGCTGCTGTCCCCTTCCACCCGCGTTCTGAGTTGCCTTGTTGTATACTTGTATTGCTCGCTCACCCTCGGTGTTGAAATAAAGCTTCTGTTTGACTTCGCTTGCCTGTGCTGAGAATGCAACGAACTTGAGGTTCAAACACAGGCTCGGCGCGCTTCAACTCTTGGTGACGTCCAGGCGATAATCGATAACGTTCACTTCTGCCACGTGCGGTGCCATCTAACATAGATGTCCATACCTGCCGAGAGATACGAGGCAAAAAGCTCACACTCACGTCCAAGTTGCTCGCCGTACTTGAAGGATCACATCAACGCAACCTACTGTCCAGTCCGGTTATACGACCTGTCTCACGGACTAGGCAATAGTGATCTACAGCGACTCTACTACCACTACGACTGCTCGAGTCTCCGTGCGAGACTCTGGTAGTGCGAATCTTTAGGCTCGCCTAGTGCTGAACTCTCACTGTGACCTCGGCCTATGCTGTTTGCTCTAATCTCCTTGTGTCCGTCAGTGCAACTTTTGTAAGTATTCTGCTTCGTTGTTTTTTTAGCTAATAACCTATTCGAGTTTGCAGTCATGTTAATATGCAGTATAGTTCTCTACTGCCGTGCTCGACAGCGCTGTTTGCGCACGATTTGTCTGGGCTTGATTCTATTACCTCTGCTTGTACTTATTATAGGTATACAATATACTTTGAATTGCACCGCCCTCTCTCCTTTCAGTGCTATATAAGCGCATTACCAGTAACACAAGTCAGTAGTGACGTTTTTATTTCGTTTTCTAGCAACGCGCTACTGTTAATTTCACGAGATGCGCATGCAACTATATATGCCCACTCCGCGAATACGAACGCGTGCGGACTACGGATACTCGGCACACAAAACATATATTTTAGTTTTTACAAATTCTTTTTTCGCAGAAGACTACCTATCTCCCTTAGTCAGATTCTGTGACACGAGATATCGTCAGCATATGAGGGCTACACAGGCAAAAGATCTCACGCCCCTTTGCCGCCCACAACCGGTTATCGTCACCTGTCCACCCACACGCTACGACTCAAGGTTTTGGACCATTAGCGGTTGTATCGGCACAACCCCAGGCAGCGTAACAGGGAGAGTCTCATTCTTCTTGTTGCCTGATGCCACTATCCAGAATAAATCAACGGAGGGACATTTGGTTGTGAAAAAAATTACGTACAGCGTTTTTTAGGCGCTTTTCCTTCGCGACATTTACCCGGCTGCTCAAGCCTCGCCATGAGACCTGGACTAAGATGCCAGGTTGAGGGACTGGACAAGGTATCAACCATTGTACTCGGAGTATTATGGTGGTGGTGGTAGTCTTGATCGGACTATCTTCTATATACCATCGAATTTGCGTCCGATGGCTTCTGACAGGGATTCAATTTGATCGGCGCTTAGAAGAGGGTGATCTTGCACTTGACCACGATCCCTGTAAGGCTGCAGCCTAAACCTCTTCCCGCATACCCCTTTTATATCGAGCATTGACCCATGAATGAGACCAACCAACACCCAGACGAAATCGACACTAAAATAAACCACATTCGGCGGGTTTTGGCCAAGGTATTTTGCTCCTTGTCTAACCAGCCGTCTGAGCGCCCGAGCCTGGGCTCTCACCATTTATACACGGTTCGTACCTCCAGCCAGTCGATATAAACGCTAACCGGAACGTACTGCTAGAATCCAGTGATTTACCAGCACCACCCCGATTGGTAACTCGAGCTCGAGTTCACACTGAACAGGTCAGTCTGTTATGCTGAAAATATCTAATCAAATCTTGTTCGCTAACTATTCTTGCTTTTTGTTGTGTTTTATGGCATGTCTTGAACGATTCGCCACGGCCACCCGCCTTGCCCATGTCTCCAGACGCTAATCACCGAGTCAATCTCGGGATTTTTCTCATCAAACTCGACCACCATCCTCGAATGGCCGTACCCGCCCCATACTCGCGCAACGCGCGGCTACATTTTTTCGCCCGCCACTCACGCCATCTGCGGCACTCCTGACCTCGCTCCATTCGCGCTTAGTGCGTAGGAGATCTGCGCCCATGGTCAAGACCAGCACGAAATCGGCTGCCCACCCATTCACACCTTCCATACCGACCATTTAAAATCCCAAAACTCCCGAATCAACACTTAGACGACCCCGGCATAAAGAAACGTGCTGCTTCGGTTGATCCTGCACCAACACGCCTTCGCTGCTCGTACGATCGACTGCCAGTATTTACGCCCAGGATTTACTCTGGTGTACACGGTAAGTACGTGCTCTCACCGTTCGATTATACGCTGACTCGGGATGCTTGGTGCATCTAGAACACCCGTGGCGCGCCGGTAAACGATGTGCACCCCTCGTTCACTCGCTAGACCGTATACGACCGCAACTCGACTGATCGACTGCCGTTCATAAAGCAGATTGTTGCTGCTTAATTGGCGTGGGACGTGCTTGAGATTTTGTTCTCGTGCTGGGCCTATATCTGTGTGAGTTCGCTTCGGTTTTGAGGTCGCTTGAGCGTATCTCGACGCTACGATAAATATGGAGTATGGTCCAGCACGCAAACTCGAACACATTGGCAAGTTTTTTTATACATCGTTTCTCGTCATATTCGAGTTGTGAGATGCTGATTTGCTAATTTACGGCAGCCACCACAAAACTTCCCACCCATTAATCGAATCTCCCCAGTCCATCGACGCATCCGTCCGAATTCAATTCTGCGCCCCATTCGGTTTGCACCCACAATATTCCCGTACACGATAGTACACACCGCAGCCTCACGCCAGGTTTCCAATCGCAACCGCACGATTTGTGGTTGGCGCTTATGAGCGTGTGGTCTGGCACTCGGTCGATTACGACCGCTACTTGCTTGTGGCGTAACCCGCTCCTCGCGCGCATTTCCCTCCTTTTATCGATCTATAACCTACACCCACCGATTTCTAGACGACATCAACGCTGAAGTGGTCGGCGCTCAGCGTTTCGATTTGTGCTTGACCACGATCACCATTCGATCGACGACCTTATCCTGTCCATCTCGCCCCTCCCATGCCAACCACCCCACTTCTAGACAGCCCAGATCAGCTCTAGACGACCCCGGTACCGAAAACGAGCCGCACAATCCGGAACCCGCGTTGAGTTTGACCCTCGTTGGTTGCTCGAGCGTTCGTGCTCGCGCTTTAATAATGCCCCTTTATTTGCTAAGTATCCCATCCATTTATTGGTTGCATGCTAACCGAAGCGATCTCACCCACCTTAAACTCGGGTGGCTAACCGATTCACGACACGAAACTCTTGCTTGACCACGCGAATCGCACGCACCCCAGCGCCACGCCTAGCTACCGCCGAATCGACCCCGCTACCCGCTTTTTGGCCTTCAATCCAACCTGTGAGACTCAGACAGGCTCGACCCTTTGCTCGTGCTGGTCCGTTCTCGAGCTCATACGCCTGAGAATTCACGTCCGATATTCGATTATTGAGAACTTGGGATATATTCAACCTGATCAGTGAGTTGTATCAAGTTGAACTTGGTTCGCGACCGCTCGCCCCTCTTTCCCCTCTTTTGATCCATAGGCCATAGCCAGTTTCATACGTCTTGACAGCCCAAATCCGAGTGCGAGAACGGTTGAACGTACGAAAATGCAAGGGGATACATATCACGGTTGGGGTCTCGCGCTCATGCACTTTCGTGAGTAATTTTCTTCTACATTCGAGTTGTCAACAGCTGATTAATTGTACAGCAGACATCATAGAATCCCCACACCCACTCATTTCTCTCAATTCATCGACGCAGACCGTCAAATGTAATTGGGCGTTTGAACCCCTAGAACCCGGTCTCGACTACAAACAGCAGCGTACCCGATACTCACGGCGTGCACAGTTCTTCCGATCCCGGCCGTACTATTGCAGTTCATGGCGCTTGGCGGCGGACTCGCACCCAATATGAAACCATCCACCGCGGAGTTTATCCAGCCCAACATGTATTCTCCGCGCTACTTCGGATCGTATAGCAAAAATTTGCCGCGGCGCTTAGCGCCTGGATGCACGCTCAACCATTACGACCACCCGATCAATGATCCACTCAGCCCGCGCACTTCCTCCCACGCCAATTGCCGACCTCTAAACGACACGAATCACGTCTAGCGACTCCAGATCCCGAAACAAGCCGCAATGTGCTCGTTTTTGGTTTAATCCTAGGACTGCTAATTGAGAGTTTTCTGGCACGCTGGAGGAAGAAAAGTCGGTCTGGTGAGCGTTTTCTACCCCTGTTATGTTTTCTTTGGGTTCGAGCCGAGGAATGCTGATTCCATGAAGAATTGACCCCTAACACTCGCGTTCGTTGATCTTTCGACGCAGTCCACCAAGTTTAACCGGCACCAAACACGGACTCGCCCACGATAGACATGCTGTATTGGCTACCACATCTGGATTGAGCTTGCCCGCCACTTGCTGTATCCACAACCCAGCCGACCGCGAAATCTTTCAGTCGAGGCGCTTGGCGCGGGGATATTCGCTCGACCATGGTCAACGCACGATCACCAACTTCTGCCACCTCTCGCCACCATGGATTCCGACTCCGACTCTCACAGCGCTCGCTCGGACTCTAATTCTGATGATGAATACAACTATGAATTTGCTTATTTCGCTGCTGCTGAACTCCCGGACACAAACGGAAAAGTGCAATGCACTTGTGGCTGCGGCAAACGACGGACTATTCGAACAGTATACCGACACTTGAAAAGACTACGAGAGACTCAAATACTAGCCAAAAACAATGGATATAATTATACCATGGCTGCTGAAGCTCTTGGAACCAACAAAACTCACCTGGGCGAAAATCCAGAAATCGAAATGCGCAATGAGGATGAGGTACCGGGTAAGCCAAATGTATGCGCATTTTAGCTAACCTACTGATTCTAACTTGAACCAAAAAGACTTACCAATGCATTACGACTCTGATCGCAAACCCGACCCACCTCCTGACTCACCAGAAAGTTGGTATGAGTTCGGCACCCCACCGCCGTCCCCTACTCTCCTCCAACTCTCCAACGATGAAGTCTCATCGGATGAAGAACACAAGTATCAGGAGATCACTGCCAACGATTGCCGCGAGTACGATCGCTGGTACGCCGAGGATTGTCAGGAAGAATTAGACGAGTTCTGTGAGTGTGCATTTATGCTGCTTTGTATTTAATTTCCTAACCAGTCTTAGTATCTGAAACAATAACCGAGACCGAGCTCGACAGCATCAAGATGATGGCTATTCGACAATTTGGTCATATTTCTTTTCGAAACTACGAGCGAATTCGGTACTCATTTCGCAGCAAGATTTTTCTTCTCACTCTACAGCGCCTTGGCACTCGGCTTGCTGGCCTCTCTGGGATAAAAACAGAGACTTACGACTGCTGCGCCAATGTTTGTCTCGTGTTCACTGGTGATTTTGCCGAAAATACTGCTTGCTCGGCATGCAAACAGCCGCGATTTGACGAACTTGGACGTCCCCGCAAAGTCTGGCAGTACATTCCTATAATTGGCCGGTTCTTAGCTATGTTTAACCACCCCGATTTTATTGCGAAGCTGGAGTATCGATACAACTATGTTCAGCGCGACGGCCGCATCGACGACTTCTTTGACTCTGAACTCTACAAAAATCTATGTCGGCAGAACATTGTGATTGACGGTGAAGATCTGGGTGTACCGTACTTTTCGGGAAAGTATGACATCGCCACTTCGGTTCTGGCCGACGGTGTCCAGATTTTCAAGCAGGAGACGGCCACGTGCTGGCCGATCATGCTACAAATCTTAAATCTTCCTCCACGCGATCAATGCCAGCTTCGGAACGTGTTACCGCTCTGTGTTATTCCGGGACCGAAGCAACCAAAGGACTTCCAGTCGTTCTTGGAACCTTTCGTACTTGAGTCTCTCCAGCTTGCTCGTGGTGTTCGTGCCTTCAACTCTCGAACTCAATGTGATTTCTTACTTCGGATCCACCCTGTCCTTGTCGGCGGCGATATGCAGGCCATAAAACATCTCGAGGAGATGAAAGGTGTTAATGCCAAGGTCCCGTGCCGTGGGTGCGAGAGTATTGGAGTTTACCACTCGGATAAAAAAACGTACTTGATTCCTCTTGCCGCTCCTCTCTCGGCTGACAACCCGACTCCAACCACTAACGCCTACAACCTGCTGGATCTACAGCTTCAAACTGAGGCTCGGATGGCGCGTCAGACAGAAAAGATCAAGAACGCAGAGACTACTGCCGAGTACGAGGGTCCGGCTAAAAAGTACGGCATTACAGGGCCGACAATACTCGACCGTATCCCTTCGCTTCAACGCCCTAGATCATATCCGCACAAATTTCTTCACTTGTTCTTGCTCAATCACGTTCCGGATTTGATCACTCTCTGGATTGGCGGTCACCCCTTGATTCCTGACGCTGGCTGTGAGCACTATCTGATCTCCAAAGTTGACTGGGTCGCGATTGGACGCGAGACTGAGGCTGCGACAAATCTGGTTCCTAGTCTCTTCTGCCGGCGGCTACCGAATATTCGAACCGAATGGCGACTCTTCTGCGGAGAATCCTGGTCTTTCTGGGTCTTGTATATTGGCCCAATTGTTCTTCGCAATCGGCTCCCCAAAAAATACTATGATCATTTCCTGGAACTCGTAGCGGTTATTAAATGTCTGACTCAGTACGAAAACATAACAGAACGAATCGAACAACTTCGTTTGGGGATCGCAGGATATGTCGAACGATACGAAGAGTAAATCTTAATTCTGTTCATTCAACTATAGGCTAATATTCATTTCAGATATTACTACCAATACAATTATGACCGATTGTGTGTCTGTAAATTGACACTTCATGCTCTGCTCCACTTTGCTGACGAAGTTATTTGGTGTGGCCCGGTATGGGTTTTCTGGTCCTTTCTTACCGAGCGCTATTGTTGCGAGATCATCGCGTGCGCACGACAACGAGTCATTCCGTTCACAACGGTGATGAAATACGTTCTCTCCATGTCGCAACTAACTTCAATCTCAACGCGGTTTTCCGAGGTTCGAAAAGTTCTACTGTTTGGAAAGTCTGACGCACCGGTTGATGTGAGCGCTATGGAGCGTGTATATTAGGAATGTGAGTTAAGCTGTTTTTTTTGTCTCCCGATATAGAAACTGAGACAGACAAAGTTCCCAACGCAATCCTCCAGTTTCCCTGTCTCCCTGGCTTTCGCCTGCAGCCCAATGTCTGTCGTCGAGTCGCTGCTTTCCTACGTATCAACCTAAACATGGACCGATCCCTGCACGAGTGGATGCAATTCATGCCGGCGCGATGCGAACGGTGGGGGAAACTACGGATCAGCGACGAGAACGATTGTATCCAGCGCGCATGCGCGAGAAATCCACTCTCGACCCAAGGCAACCGGGATAACTCGTTTGTTCGGGTGAGTTTTTTGCGTGCTAGATGAAACCAGACTGACCGTCTATAGTTCGAGTTTGACAAGGACCGAAATTACCACCGTCAACGTGAGGAAATCGACATGTACAAGCAAGTCGGCTATGGGCGACTTGATTTCATCCTCGCGCTCAGCCTCCCTCCCAATCCCGACTTTGACATCCACGAACCCTAGCTCCATATACTCGCCCACATCACGGAAGCCAAAGACGCCAAGGACAACGCCTCAACAAAACTTGTATCTTATAGTAAACTCGGCGCGTCGTTTATCCTCGACGTCGAGTCCATCAAGCGCGCAGTGGGAAGGGTTGAAACTCGGGCGGTAAAACTGGATGGGGAGTGGGTAATAATCGACCGCAGCGACACTTTATGTCAGACGGCCTTCCGTCAGGAGGAGCAGGAGTACGAGGACGAATAGATGGATAACCCATGTAACTTATATTTTTAATTTACATGTATGCTTTTTTTACCTGTAGACCCGCGCGACGGTTACGTGTATGCGCCCCTATTACATGTATACCTGAAATTCACGTGTATCGATTCACATGTAATACAGGTAATCTTAACCGGTTACATGGGGTATCCATGTAAAATTACGTGGAATTCATTTCATAGTGCCGTCAACTCGACTTTGATACGCGGTCGTGTTCTTTTCTTACTCGGTCGTTTTGCAATCAATCCTTGCCACCCGTACACCATTCGATTTGTCTCACCTGTGCGCTTCGAAGTCCTCCTGCTGTGCTACAATCCGCCCGCTCCTTGTCTCGTCGTCTTTGCCGTTTCGAGGTATGCGACAGTACTAATATGGTGCTCGTCGCTGAGCACCTTTATTGTTCATAGGGACGCGTCGATGAAGAAACCTGAGTAGGCTTGACTCTTCGTTGTTAATGGCATTTGCTGACATAGCTTTGGGTATGGAGGAACGTTTCTCAAACCGTAAGTCCAACAGAGAAGGAGAGTTACGAGCAATACGTTCATAATAGACACTCAAACGCGTGAGTATTGTACTTTATCCATCATGTTAGCTGGACGCATCTCATGTGCCACACAGGGGACCACAAGTTGCAGCCATAGGTTATTGGCTATCGTACGTTGCGCAGTCGACCATGTCTCTGCTCACAATTGATGTATTGTTTCTTTATTCATAGAGTAGCTTCTACGAACAGCCAAGCGTTGGAGGAAATGTGAGCCACCCTTAATAGCCGATTACAATTCAGGACTTTATTTACATGCTACTTCAGGGTTTCGCAGCTGAAAAAACAGGCTGACGGGGCTGGCGCACGGATTAATGAAATGTGCGTACAATATTGCATTCACAACGCCTGTTCGTTGTAGTTAGTGTACGACTGACGCGTTCTTGACAGTATGAAGCAACTCAAGCAAGCACAACCCAACTTCGCCACTACGCAGCCTCCTCCGTTTGACGATGATGGAGCGTGGACGTATGTACCATTTACTGTCTTGTTTAGTTCAGCACAGCTAATTCAGGCCTGGTTCCCAGGGGCACAATGGAGAGTCGCACATTGTTTTGCCTGCGGAATGACGGAACCGAGGTCACGGTCCAATGGTCTTTCCCCCAATGTGGCGTCGAGCATCAAGACGCCGACTCATGGAGCGTAGGCGACATCCACCTTTCGACTTCTTTTACACCAGCCTCCTCGGTTTCCTTTGCTTCCTCCTCAACTGGCTTTAGCATAACCAATATATATTGGGTATGCGTTCGTAAGAAGGCCAAGTCTAATAGCAAAGGGCATTTAAAATGCTGGGCTTCGTATAAACCTGGCCAGTCTCACCCGATATATAGCTCGTACGTCTTGAGGAAACGCGTCAGGACCACGCCACCGGGCTGGGTTCAAGTTTAAACGGCTCTAGAAGGTCTGAATAATTGTCTGTCTATTGTACACGAGTCTCTCGAATAAAAAGAGTTCTCCCCTTGCTATTACACTCGTAAATGCGAAATTCTAAACAGGACTCCCTTTGTGATGACGCGAGCAAGTTCTAGACGAATCCACAGGCACACACCAACACCTCTCGTTCGCGCCCCTCTCCACTATCTTTACACTCTAGCCATCCACACCCTGTCTTCCCTTCTGCCCAGCCATATATTCATCCTCTAATGCTTGTCCTATGGGTCATATTGCTGCCTTGGCTGGCATGGTCAAGCGTGTATGCGTCGAACGGAGAATTTGAGCCAGGTTCCGTGATTATCGGCATAGACCTAGGGACAACTTACTCGTGTGTCGGAGTGCTCATTGGCAACCGCGTGGAAATCATTGTCAACGAAGAGGGGGATCGTCTGACACCATCTTGGGTCACCTTCGGCGAGAGTGATATTCGGTGTGTCGACCAGTCCAATTTCTTCGCTACTTGCTAATCCCAATCAGTGTGGGTAACGCAGCTAAGAAGAGTGCTCACCTTTTGCCTGAGCAGTCTATCTTCGCGGTGAAACAATTCTTTGGGCGTAGCTACAACAATCCAGAGCTAGCACAAGACATGAAGCTATGGCCATTCAAAATTGTGTATCAAAACGGGAAACCATTTGTCCGAGTCACTACAGATGGCAAATCCGACCTTTTTGTGAGTGTGTCTCATTTAGATATGCTACAAAAAGCGCGCCTGACATCACAACCGTCAGTCTCCGGAAGAAATCTCCTCTGTAATTTTGATCAGGCTCAAAGAGACTGCTGAAGATTACCTTGGAAAGAAGGTCACTCACGATGTCTTAGCCATCCCCGCCTATTTCAACGATGCGCAGCGCCAAGCTACCAAAGAAGGTGGGATAACGGCCGGCCTCAATATTGTCCGTATCATCAACGAACCAACAGCAGCGGCAATAGCGTATGGGTTAGACAAAAAATCGAGGAGATCGCACTTTGCCGTTTACGACTTGGGAGGCGGTACTCTCGACGTATCTCTGCTCCTAGTACAAGACAGTGGCTTCGAAGTTTTGGCTACTTCTGGGGATACGCACCTCGGCGGGGAGGACTTCAATAACCGAGTGGTCAACTATCTAGCGCACGAATACCAGCTGAAAACCGGGTATGAAGTGTTGCAGAATCCTCGCGCACTGCTCAAGCTACACAGTGGAGTTGAACAAGCCAAGCGACGGTTGTCGACGCAAATTATGACCACTATTGAAATTGAGGCCTTTGAAAACGGAAACGATTATTTGGAGACACTCACCCATGCCAAATTTGAGAGTCGCAACTTCGACCTGTTCTTACGAGCGCTTGAACCACTCTCTCAGGTTCTTGAGGATGCGAAACTGAACATGTCAGACTTCAGCAACCTTACGGTCCGGCAATCCGGCACGAGACTTAACCGTGAATCTCTTTTTCGCATCATGGGCCGAGGTGGCGCATGCCTTTACCAATTGCACTTTCGGCAGAGCCCAACAGACGCAAACAAGCCGATCACATACAAAGCCTGGACGTCAATAGCCATAAATACTAAGCGACAGTTGCCATACATGACTTGCACACCAGCTTCCGGTACATTGAAGTAACGCTCTGTTCGACATTTCATCGAACACTGGTTCTTACTTGACAGATTTATACTCTATCTATATGACCAACGACCTGATCCACGGTGTGCAGGAAGGTCAGTTGGTGGCAACTCGTTTGGCCAAAGCCGTAATCTCGCTGTTTGTTTGGACCAGGTCCAAGGCGACGGACGGAAGGTATTTAGGCGCAGATGTAACTGGACTGTGTTGATCACGACGACCACCATCACCACCGCCGCCGCGACTCACAACCTCGCCCGCGAACAATGCCAGTAATCGTCAAGATCGAGCGCGTTACACCTGTTGACACTTTCGCTGCCGGCGGTGCAGGTAAGTCAGATACCGTCCACTGTTCGTGTTCTTCGCGGACGGTACAATCAACTTTGTCGCATCTGCAGACCTACGCCAGTACGAAGAACGCGACTCGATGGTACCTTACGTTGAACCAACGCCCGAGCCCAAGCCGAAGGTGGAAGTAAAACCCAAATGGAAGTCAGAGGGGGAGCTGAGCGTGTCGCATGGTAGGTTATTGGTCGCGTTGGTTCGTTCGTGCAACGTTTACGACTCACGACCAACCCAGTCGAACGCCAATTCTCAGAGCGCAAAGCGACCGGATCCGGCGCTCAGTCCACTCCTGAAGCTACTCCTAAGCAAGAGAAAGAAGCCGATTCTCAGTTGGAAGAAGGGTCGGGGTTGGACGTGTTCCAGGGTGAGCCGTTGGTCGCGTTGGTGATATTTTCGACTAACGATCAATGCAGCCGAACGCCAGTCCCAGGAGCGTGAACCAACAGCTCATGTTGTCGAACCGACTCCCGAAGCCAACCCTCAGCAAGCGGAACCAGTCGAATTAGGGCTAGAGGGAGGATCAGACGTGCCGCTAGGTGAGTTAGCCGTCGCATTCGTTCGGTCCTTTCGACTGATAAATTACGCAGGTGAACGCCAGTCTCCAGAACGCAATCCGATGACTCCCGTTGTGGATTCGACGCCCGAGGCCAACCCGGAGCACGAGGGAGATAGAAACTCGACCGCGGGAGTAAGGTCGGATGCGCTGCAAGGTGGGTTGAAATGATCGACTAATGTGCAGGGCATTAACGCATGAATCCTCTTTTTCAGGGCGACCGCGCGGCGAGCAGCCCATTGCGGCGCGCACGAGATATCAAAGGATGCATTTTGCAGTTTACGTCGAAGTCCCGCGTGCGCCGAAAAAGTATCTCCTCAAATTGCGCAAAGCAGTGAAGGAGGCAGCGAAAACCAGGAAACTAGAGGAGAAAGCGGAAAAGCAACGAGCAGCAGCGGAGAAAAAAAGGGCCGTGGCGAACCGAAAGCGGTTGGCAGCAGAGAAGAAACGGGCGGCAGCGACAAAGGCGAAGAAGGAGAAAAAGTGAGGGAGAATGGGAAGAGGAGGAACGCGAGTCAGAACTAGTGCATTACATATATCATGAATTCGGATACGATTTGAGCCAGGATTTGTCGGACATCTACCCTCGTAGGGAGTTGTACAGTGACCGTTGTCCACACCCAAACTGTGAGGTAGCGAAGGGTTTTGAAACAAGATTCGTAGAAACCTCATGCACGCTGTAGAATGAGGTAGAAGATCGAGTCAAATCAGTGAGTCAAGTGTATGCGCAATTAGGGTCTGGCACGTAGAAAACGGCTAGCTGTACACGCATTTACTACACCTATTACGTAATCACTGTAGGAAGTCAGGGTACTTAACCTAAGTTTGAATGTAGCTATTTGCTTTCGGCACGTCACTTTGGCACTTATG
>WSLO01000070.1:15369-28211 GCA_019677385.1 Ceratobasidium sp. 392
AATCTCACGTGATGACTCTTCCGATAAGCGCCCGGCGACTGTAAATTGCGCATACTTCTAACGCTCAAAACGACACCCGGATTCGAGTCAGGAGATAGGTAGCTGGAGGGCGGGTGGGTCTGTATCTCTGTAAGAAATCTGGGCGTATGATTGTTTAGCCTAACCTCGCGTCTAACACAGGCGCTCAATCTTTAATCTAAGACTCCCCAATTGGTTCGACCTCGCACTCTTGCTCTAGATCGTACTCGGTTTAGTCTGGTTATCATGTCTCGATGTGCTCGTAGTCTATCGACCGGCAGCAAATGTATCCTAGGGCCAAAGCAAATCTCGACCAGCACACTAGCTTTGCAACGAAGATGTGCAAGCACTTCGAGCAAATCAACCAAACCGACTAAATCTCCGTCTATTGTTTCTACGCGTCCGTTCCCTCCTCCAGAAGGGATTTCCTCGAACCCAGCTTCGACAAAATTTGATGCGAAAGTCTGGGCCTCTCTACAACCTCCTCCACTCTCGGCGTTATCCGCACTCGCCGCTCGTCTGCGCATCCCGGTCTCGGATTCGAACGCAAAATCCGCCATTACACTTCCGCTCCTAGCTCAAGCCGTAACGCACCCGTCGTTCATACCCTTGCATCAACATTACTACCCTCATGAACTTCCACCAGCGCATAACGGGATGCTGGCAGCGCTGGGGAACTCTCTTATGGGCTTGTTTGCTACGGAATGGCTGGCTGCTACTTATCCTCATCTACCTACGCTTGTGCTCAAAGCTGCGGTCAGCGCATGCGTAGGACCGGCATCGGCATGCGCCGTAGCCAGAGAGTGGGGTGCGGTGCCTCTTGTGCGGTGGCAGCGAAAGGTAAGGTTTAGTATGCTGTATAAATATGCCTGTTTCTGATTTTTGTGTTATCTTAGGCTGAGACGGAGGTCAGATCAGCGGTTATGTTTGACGATGCGGTTGCGTCTGTAGCTCGAGCGTTTACTGGTTTGGTTTATCATGCTGCTGGATCGATGGACGATGCTCGAACGTTTGTACATGCCCACTTTTTAAGTCGGTAAGCATCTGTTCACTCTATTGAGGACTTGAAAAGTGTACTAAAGTTATATGATAGAGAGTTTGACTTGCGCACTTTGCTCAAGTTCGGTGACCCAAAGCTAGCATTGATCAATACTGTCAAGAAGTACCAACGAGAGCCCCCGGTTTCACGGTTAGCATATGCGCGGTCAACGAGACTGTTTTGGCTAATTCCTCCTTGTAGACTGTTGTCGGAATCCGGAAGGGCAAGCAACTCGCCAACTTTCATTGTCGGCGTATTTTCCGGGCCCGACAAACTTGGTGAAGGATTTGGAAGCTCCCTGAGGATGGCTGAGCACAGGGTACGATTGAACTTTGGGCTTTTCGTGGGGTTGCTGACTTTAGGTTATCTTCAGGCAGCAGAGGATGCCATGCATAGATTGTACTTGACGCGCCAGCCTTCGAGTGACTTTAAGCTCCCTACAGCCGCATTCCCATCAACTGGTGATCCCTCTGTTGTCGAGGCGCTAGCTCGAGAAGAAGAGGCAGAGTCGCCATTCAAGCTTTTGGCGTTGTCTTCATTGCCTGCTCGTGCAGAGTCGGCCGAATCTCAACATACTCCGGGCATATTAGGTGATTCAGAGATGCAATATGGGAGTGCTGGTCGTTCGGGACGACTAGCGCGAGAAAAGCCTTCAACATAGTTGTGTTACAATCTATACTTAAACTATTGAAGCCTCTTCAATGCACCATGGCTCGAAAAATTACCGTGGCTCGCGGTGCTCGGAGTCTCGACTCGTTTATTAGCCTGGTCCTTAGGGTCCAGCAAAGGCGTGAATTGAGCCGGTCACGCGTTAGAGACAGCCCATTTGACGACCACTACCGCCTGTCAGACGCGCCCTTCGTTTACGTTTCCTTCGATCTTATACCTGAGTTCAAAAGTGCCAAGACTATTGTAAAAGTGATACGCGCCTCGTCGCAATGGCTCAACCACAGTCGTTCATAGGGTAAGTGTGCTCCCCTTCACCCCCACAGCTGCCGTTCCGTTTTACTTCGCGAAGTTAGACTAAGAATATGTCAGACTAAATAATTTGTGATGTAGCGCGCGTATATCGCTGACGTCCGTCGCGGATATCCGGTATAAAGGCATCTTGATGGGGATTAACCATGCTGAGTCTACAATCCAACTGTCCGATGGTACGTAAATCGCTGTTATCAAGTTCTAGCAATGATTCTAACACTTTTGGTGTGACACAGTTATCTCCATGGGTACCGAATCGCGTCGTCCGCCGGCTGAGTTTATCCCGCCGTCTGATACATCTTATGGGACGGTAGTCTTCCGTGCGACTGAAGTTAAAGATCTCGCTATCGACCCAACCCCACCCACGGCTGGCTTATTCCGAGATCCAGCAGTACTGGGGGTGCGTGTATCCTTACAGCCTCCTGTTGCTCTAACTAAATTGGGTCTTATGACATAGGCAGGACCTCAACCACAGGGTCCTTACGGAGGATACCCACCCCAGCCAGCGTACGGACAGATGCCGATGGGAGGCCCTGGCCCTCAGAATGGACATCCTCGCGGAATGAATGGCCCACCTCCGCACGCTCCCGCCGGATATCCTCAACCTCCTCAACAGCAGCAACGGTTTGTCAACGCGCAAGAACAAAACACCGCTGCTGCAGCTACAGCTGGAAAGTCCCCCGTTCCACCTACCCAACCTCCAGCTGCAACTGCGCCCAACGTAGACCCAGCACACGCTCAACCGCAAGGGTCAGCAGGACGCCCTCCTGCTGCGACTGGACAAGCTCCAGTCGTCAAGGATAGCTCGCCTGCTGGTGCTAGTCGTCCGAGCGACCCAGTTCGGTCAGCCTCGGCTACTCTCGAAAAGGTTGAGCGTGCCATGGACGAGCTTCGGACGCAACCCGCTCCGGCGGCTAGTGCTGGTCCTGCACCACATTCTGGTCGTGGTGGGCGTCGTGGAGGCCGCGGGGGAGGCGGACAGTCCGCAGGCGGCCGCGTGCAAGTGCCAGACACCGAGTTTGATTTTGAGGCGATGAACGCAAAGTTCGACAAAGCGAGCTTGCGCCCTAATGAATCGGAAAGTGATAGCGACTCTGACGAGAGCGAGGACCGGGCTCCAGACGAACCTGAGAAGAAAGAAAAGACTGGAAAGTTCTACAACCCTCAGCGCAGTTTCTTTGACGACATCTCGAGTGACTCGAATTTGAAGGATGGTGGTGCTCCAAGAGGTATGGAAGGTTTTGTTACTTGTGAGATGTATGCCCACGACTGTACATTTAGGTCGTGGTCGCGGCCGTGGAGGAGCGCTAGGGAGACAGCGCCGAGAGGAGGAACGGAATCGCAACTTGAGCACATTTGGGGAGACGGGCGCTGGAGGTGGGGGATACAATGGATTTGGCTATGGAGGATTTGCTGGAGGGTAAGCTAATTCGGATTATTGTTTGATACTCTATACTGACTGTCTTCACGTGATCGCTATACTAGGCAAGGAGGTCAAGGAGTTCACGGAGGTGGAGGTGGACGCGGTCGTCGCCGCTGGGGAGGTGGACGAGGCGGAGGCGGAGGCGGCGGAAGGGTATGGCTTCCATCGTCGTACGTTTACACCAACTAACAGATTTACAGGGCCGAGATGCTGCGCGTGCATGATGTTTTGTAACAACTGAAGGCTTTTATGTGTCGGGATTGGACGAGAGTAGAGAGTCTATTACTATATATGTTATAGCTTGGGTGGTGTAAAAAGGTCGAGTGATTATGTAATCGACCATGTTACCCAACTTGATCAACGGCAACTTGATCCTGTTTGCCACCCTCTCCGCTTTTAAGTTTACTATCCAGATACGGCGGGTTCCAGTACTTCGTTTACCAGTCCAGAGACCCGATCCTACTAAGGTGAGGCATGAATTCTATCTATAGCTGGTTCTCTTGGGCGCTATCCTGTGCTTCCGTGCAAGGCTGACTTGTGTGGCCGAGGGTCCAGCTTCTCTATCCTATCCGGGCCCAAATATATAACCGGGTACTTAGCATGACATCTGCGAGTGCGTATTCAATAGACAATCACATTAACCCAACCACCATTTGACTTTTGCCTAGTTGGATACGATGAGTCTGATGCCGGTACGCTCGCTACCTGCCGATTGTTCTTTGGCTACGTCTAAAATGCGGCCGGTTATAACCAGGCTCGGTGATCGATATGTCCGTCGGGCAGACGTCTGCTGCGTCTGTTTTCTCGTTTTCCTCGTCACGAGATGGCTCGGCCATGCTTCGAGAGGCCGAGGGGAGGATATTCAACTCACAGAACGAGTTGTACTATCTACCAGCTGGTAGGAATTTAGCGTCCGACGACCTTTTCTGGTGCTGAATCTGAGTTTCAGACGAACTTGAATATTCGCGACTTGACAAACAACACTTTGTGCACCTACTCGCCAATGATGGACTGGTCGCTCGAGGTGTCTCCAATGCGGTCCGAGTATTACTGGATGTGAATAATCCACCTGCAGATGGGAGCCCGAGAAGAGTATTGGACCTTGGTTAGTGCAATGGTGTCTGCAAATAGTGTGCTGCTGGCAATTGACGTAATTCTGTAGGTTGTGGAGGTGGGAATTGGTATTTGTTCACACTATTCTTCGAAAACTAGCATAAAAAACATCTATTACTAGGGCTATATCTATGGCACTCGAATATCCGCATGTAGAAGTCGTGGGAGTCGACTTGGCCCCAAATACGACCAGGTGAATTCATCCTTTTGCTGCTATAGCTTACTCTAATCACACTTGTACAACGATAGACCTCCCCCTCCTAATTGTCGGTAAGACATATCAGTCTGTATACTTAAGGCTATTGAATGCTAATGCCCGATAGTTTCGAGTTCGATGATGTAGGTGTAGCCCGCACGGATTCTGGTGTATGCTGACCCGAAGAAAGTTTAACCTTGGGATGTCACATTACCACGGAATGTTTGACATTGTACATGCTCGCAGCTGCGCTAATGGGGTGAGAATAGCATTGAGTTGTGTGTTGTATCACCACTGACTTGTTCCTACTATACCTTAGGTTACTGATTTCAAGGAGTTTATCAATGACATGGGTCTATGCTTGAGGCCAGGTACGTTTTTCTTAACCTGCGTACCTATTGCTCTAGGAGCTCAAACCAGGGGTACCATAGGTGGCATAATACTTGTTGTAGAAGGAGACCTTCAATTATACTCCTACCTCCGCGAACCACAAGAACATGCCTACGGTGATGGTAATCCAGACAAGAGCTGGATGGCAAGGATGCTATTTGGTAAGTCGGCCTTCGAGTTTTTTCAGGCACCTCTGATGCATGTTTCGTTTCAGAGGCCTTTACGACGATGAAGGGGAGAGGGTCCCATGTGGATGCCAATATCAAGATATACGGGTGGCTATGTGAGAACCAGTTGTTTCAGGACGAAGATTGGGAGAAGATTTTCAGTCCAATTGGGCCATGGGAGCGAGGTTTGTATTTACATATTCACGCTTATTCCCAATCTATAGGACTAAACTTCTGTAGGCCGAACAGAAGCTGAGACTAGAAAATTGGAAACGATAGGCGAGCTTATGCGCCAGAATTCACTTGTGAGTGGTTCAATACTGCAATACATGGCTGTACGGTGTTGAATTTCATAGTCCTTCGTCCGAGCTCTAAAGCCGCTCTTATTGTCCGAAAACTATTCCCCGGAAACTGTCGACCGATTTATCGCAGGAACCGACAGGGGTAAGCGTTTCTTGTATTGCCACGATGATCATTTAGCTGACTGGGTTGCAAATATATTCAGAACTTGCTGCGTTAAGCGTGCATATGTATGTCCAGGTAAGGCCTTGTGTATTTGCTTAGGTTCTGGTCCCCATTAATTCGTCTGAATTGGATGTATTAGTGGCATTACGCGTGGGCTACTCGGAAGCCTGAAGGAGACTTGGACCTTGTGCCTCCTGATGAACGAGTGGCTCAGTTTACACAAGGAGCCGGCTTTGTTTCAGACCCTTCTGCAGCATCTTCCATGGGATCTCCTTTCACTGCGTCAACCCTTTCCCCTCCGACTCAACCTCTAGCAGGACCAAGTACTGAAAACCATAGTATGTTCATGTCACCACCTCCAATCATGGGCGAGACGTCGCAACATGAAAGGATGGTTGACGTTAGCCTTTGGGCAGCGGAAAGTAACGAGGTATCCGGAGACGCGGCATCTGATTCTGGTAGCGAACATGACTCCGATGAAGACTTTGTAGACGTTAATAGTGATGGAGACACGGATATTGAGAGTGTGACAGACGTATAAGTTTACTTGTTTGACTCTGTTGACTGAAATCCCATGTAAACACCCTTAATTCGAAATTCAGTCTCCACACTTTTTATCTTTCGGCCAATCATACCCTCGCCTGATCTACCTCCCAAAAGTACCATATTGCAAGCGGTTTTTGTGTCTAGCTACGACACAAAATACCGAATCTAGTGCGAACGGAGATAATTGCCTGTGACCATGAGTATTTTGCGCCCATTTCGTGCTACCGACCTCTTCAACTTTAATAACATGTAAGTTTCTCGTGATTTTTGGCCCAATGAAATCAATTAACATTTTTATAGTAACTTAGACGTGTGGACAGAAACTGTGAGTATAATCGCATCCACGATAGACCGCCCAGTTGGACGACTGCCGCCAGTACAGCATTTCGTTCTACCTCTCTTACCTCGCAAAATGGCCCGAGTTATGCGCCGCTGAGGTGTCTCCCTCAGGAAAGATGATGGGATATGGTAATGTACTCTTCTCAAAAAGCTCGCAAGCTCTCTAATTGTGTTCAAACAGTCATTGGTAAGGCAGAGGGTGTGGGCGTGGAATGGCATGGCCATGTTACGGCTATTACTGTCGCCCCTGAGTATCGTCGATTATCAGTTGCAAGGAAACTGATGGACTACCTGGAGGAAGTGTCCGACAAGCTACATAACGGCACGTAGTTGCTTCTTCTTCTGCAACCGTAAATTTTGACTGATTTAAGCGCGGATAGGTTATTTCGTTGACCTCTACGTTCGATGTAGTAATCATGTTGCAATCAAAATGTACGAAGGAATGGGGTATTCTGTGTATCGTAGGGTGCGGGAGTATTATGTCGTGCAACTCCCAGACAACCCAGACGATGAGGATGCATTTGGTTAGTTCAGCCTTAATTGGTTCGTCGGTCTTATGTCTGAATTCCTTTCGGTAGACATGCGCAAACCCCTTTCGCGTGACACTGGGAGACGATCCGTACGAGCTAACGGACGAGATATAATTGTTAGTCGCGAATCGGTGTCTTGAATATGACGATCTTTCGGCCTACCCAGCCGATCCATTCATCTCCTCCTCCCCATTCTGGCCACCGATCTAAGAATTCGATGCAGTTTGTTTTTGACCCATGCGTAAAGTAATTTGGTTAATTCTCATTGTTCAATAAAGCGTTAGACATAAAAACCACAACTCCTAGTATACAAAAGCAAACAACCGTTACAATAATTGATGAAAATAGCTTATGTGCAACTCAGGTTAGGCTCATTGAATCGGCCGAAATGACTGTCATGAGGCAAAATAGGATGGACAAAATCACTCCCAGGACTCATGCTGCTAGACATTGGACTCATCTCCAAGTCTACCTCCTTCCCTTTCCCCTTGCCCGCAGAAGAACGAGGGGAGGAATCTTCAGCACCAAGCACTGTTTTCTCTGCCTCTGCTTCTTGCATCCGAGCCAGAATGGTCTCTTCGCCACTCACGGTCCATTGTGTGAGTGTTGGGAGTATACGAGCTCGCCCCACAGGAGCACCATGTTCGTATTTTTTGCCCGGAGATGGCAGAGCGTCGCCAACTGCAGTGAGTTCGGAAGCGTCGGGCGTTGGAGCTGATAGCCCACGAAGGTTGAGCAGGAGGCGAGAGCCCATAACTGTGGGCATTGCGATTGCCAGACTGAAAACGAATCAGTGGTGTCAAAAAGTACACGCTAAAGTATATCAGAACGAACACTCACCCAATGCCTGACTCGAGCAGCCCAGGGGGAGCCAACATCCATATCAAGGCGTTAGAGAGTAGTGTACAGAAGATACTACCACCATCAACCAACTGTCAACCTATCAAAGAAGGGGCGTTTCAGACGTACACTTACATAGCGAAATATGCGACGCCATCACGGAAAAACAACGTGATCACGGGTGTCTGAGTAACCTTGCCGCGAATATGCCCCAGTGTTTTATACAGCGTGAGTCCTAACAGGATGCTGGAAACAGAATTTAGCCACGGTCTCCCAGCTGGTGAAACGTAACTCACGTCTCGAAGATCTGGTAGAAAGTTTATATGCGTTCAGCTGGTTATTGTTTCGCATGGAAGAAATTTTACCAGAGGCGAGACATAGTAGGCCCAGAAGAAGTTGGGCAATCCTACAGGGTGGCAGCCTTTGTACCAGTGGCTATATGCGCAAATATTAGAGCAAGAACACGAGTTTCAGTTGTTGCACTCACCCGGGGCGTTGAAAAATTGTGATTCTCTGAAGCCCTAACTGCATCAGAACGGACCTGTGATAGGTATCTTATGAGTAGGTATCGGCAATGTACGGCTCATGAAACTTACATGGCTCCGATATTCCCTAAAAATCCCAGAATCAGCAAGGCGAGCATCGTTTTACTACGATGATAGAGCGCGTATAATCTACGTGAGATTTAGGCGCACTAAGTTAGGTCACTTGCTCAGCGAGAGGACAGACAAACCTAAAAATCATGATTAATTCAACCGCTGCCATCGCGGCTTACAGCAAGGTTAGTATGGGTTGATTACTGGAACAGAGTCGGACTTACTGATTCCCGCAAAGCCTTCAAAATGAATCCATCGCCTGCATCTAAAAAAAAGAATTTGTTGAATACATCTTTAAGAAACCGAAACTCCCCACTTACACATCATAGGGTGCCTCGCTCGTGAATACTTTACAGTAATGTTAGGATGAGTTGATTGTTGGAAGTGAGCTAAGCTTACTGATAGTGTTGACTCTTTGAACCCCATGAAGGCGTCTCAGTATGGAAGGCTAGTATGACAAAGCCTGGAACTTACAGTAACGATACTGGACCCGTGTATCTGTTCTGTACCACGATTCAGCGGGATTCATAATCGCACCGGTGAACGTACGAATAAGAACAAGATCTTAGGCAAGGACCAAGGCGCCTTCCATATCCTTTCAACTTCTTGATCAATCGTGATGGCATGATCGTAGCTGAAGCAGAGGTGAGACGAGGGGAGTGGAGAGCCAAACCCGAAGACACCCACAGAAGAAAGACGAGTGACGCAACTATAGAACGCAATGACGTTGAGCACAAGTATTAGCTAGTGTGGCGCTGACTCACTTTCGCAATAAATAGAAGAGCTGGTATCTTTCCATAAAGTTCCCAGTTCATGAGCTTGTGCCTCCAAGGTAACGTTTGACATTCGTGGATGAAGGTAGGGTCTGGCTCCAACAGATGGTAGACAAGACCTCAGAGAGAGACGTAGGATTCGAGGCGTTCGTAAGAGGAGAAATCTAGCCGCGAGATTATAGCGCGACTGGGAAACCACAGCTAGGAGCCAGAAAAGCGAGTACCAACCAACCCCGTCAAAATGACCGAAATTCCCAAAAACAATCACGGCCCCAGAAACGGCGAGCGACTCTTCTTTGAGCTCCCTTTCTGGAAGGAGAGATGCGAGAGACTGGATTTAATGTGCAAGGTAGGGTAAGGACCAGGTTATACGCTAATGTGTGAGAAAAAACGATATTGATTGTGCAGGTCCACATGCATTGAAATGATCTCAACAAATGAGAGCAGAATATCATCAGCGCTGGCGGCTCATGTTAGTTAGTGGACATATTTGCACACAATAAGCGGGGTCATTCCAGAATCGGGAGCGAAGTCCTCCGGTCTGCGCCAGGGACTCAAGTCAGACAAAATACAATCTTATAATCCATTAACAACGCACAGACGTGGGAATTAGTTAAAATCTTTTCGATTTGAGCTGCATCAAGACAACGTTCCGTGAAGACGGAGGACGATCATGATGGTCGCACTTGGGTGGCTCCAGACGCGCCACCATGTGATCGAATGAGAGTCGAGACGCCTGCTTGAGCCAAAGTCACGTGTCCGCCTTTTAGTTCACACCTGCCCCGCTCACCAGCCAAGCTGCCATCTCTCTTGTTGACTCGGGTGCACTTCAGGCCCAGCCACATTCTAAGGAACGCTGACTATGCTTGCGGCTCGTAGGCAGTGTCCGCTGTAGCCGAGCCCGTCAACCATTTGGCACACCAATTGCAAGACTCACCCTCTGTGGTTCGGTGAAAAGTAGTGCCTATTCTGATGCTAATTACACGAAATATACATGTGGATCCCAGCTCGTGATCAAATTTATCGTAATCCCGTGCCTTGTCGGCGTCCTCAGTTTACTCTTCGCTTGAACTCGGTACTCCCTTTACCGGTTGCCCACAGATTCGCATGCCCTTCTCACGCTCTTTGGGGTTAATTGCTTGTCACTTTGGGACTAGGTATTCGGCATGACAAAGTTACGCCTATCTAATTTCGCGTGACATCAATTTAAGAGAGGAGGAGAGCTCAAGCCGCCTTTTCTCGAGCAGCATGGTATGATTCTGTGACATAAATGGTTCAGCTTTCGAGTAGCAGCGCCACGCTTCTGCGTTTACACGTGCCGATCCACCCCCAAGATCCACACTTGTGTACCAGCTTTCGCTGGTTTGGGTAGTAGCGGATAGGTAGAGGATTCGTCGTCATCTGGCGCCGGGATGCCCTTTGACGCATACGGTTGCAGTCCAGGTAATAGCTCGGCGGACTCTGGTACATCCTGCCCCGCGGGCTGAAATTCGAGGTTGGATAGACGGTCTCTCAGGCGTTTCAGCGCGTTTATAATGACTCGGGCGACGGTGTTGGTTTCTTCGAACCGCAGCGTTCCCCTTTGCTATTTCTCCTGGTTTGCTTCTATTAGTATGGTTATTTCTAATTCTCCTATGGACGCTCCCTGTTCGATGGATCCGATATCGCGTTCTACAATCCGTGAAAATGTTTTCGTTCCCTTTACTTGGACCATGAAAGAGATCAAGGGCGCCATACCCCCTCATCTCTTTGTCCGGAACACTGCACGTAGCCTGGCTTATTTGGTTCGGGATCTAGCTTTAGCTGTAACGCTTTGGAAGGCCGCTAGCTTTATCGATGTTTACCTCGATCCAGCAAAAGGAACGAACATTTACTCGGTTCTACTATTGCAAACTCTTCGCTGGACGGCGTGGCTAGCATAGTAAGCGTATGTTTAACTCTTATCGGATCCGTTATAACACAAGTTGCTATTGCAGCTGGTGGTTTCAGGGGCTCGTGTTTACCGGGTAAGCATATAAGCTATGTTAACTACCACTCCATCAATTAACACTACGTAACAGTATCTGGGTGATCGGACACGAAGTAAGCCCTCCATGCATACTCGTTGAACCAAGCTAACAACCCTATAGTGCGGACATGGCGCTTTCTCCCCATCTAAACTCGTATGTGATACAATTGGCTTCGTTTTGCATACAGCACTATGGACCCCTTATTTCTCCTGGCGAGTCCTCAGAGTACATTTCCATGATCCCGTCTTACACGTTGCTCCGCAAACAGGAAAATATCACACCATAGGCATCATAGTAATCACGCGTCAATGGAACGCGACGAAGTCTATGTCCCTAAAACTCGCTCAGACCTAAACATCCCATCGGCTCCTCACCACGAAATTGATTGGGACGAGATATTTGGCGACACGCCAATCTATACCCTCCTTGTCCTTATTGGACAGCAACTATTTGCATTCCCTGCTTACTTATTAACGAATGTATCTGGTGAGCTTTATCTTACACTCAATCTCCTATGTGTGAGGCTCAATCTATCAACCAGGACAAAAGAGATATCCCCGCTTTACAAATCATTTCGATCCCGACTCCATTATATTCAATAAATCACACCGCCGAGCCGTGATAGCCTCAAACTATGGCATACTTTCGATGATTCTTATCGTGTATTGGAGCTGCCAGAGGTATGGTGTCGCCTCGGTTCTCAAATACTACGGTATACCGTGGCTTGCTGTGTCCCATTGGTTCATCATGTGAGTCCCCGCGCTTCCTAGACTAACACTACGCAAACATAAGCCAACCCCCTTTTTCAGGATTACCTACCTCCATCATACCAACCCACTACTCCCTCATTATCGAGGCTCAGAATGGTCATTTCAAAGGGGAGCAGCCGCGACCATTGACCGGTACGTGAGCAAGGTTCGTATTTTACCATCGGTGGCTTATCATTACATTTGACTAGTGATTTCTTGGGCTGGCAAGGCCGGTTCTTCCTGCACGATGGTAAGCTGGCTTAGTTATTCGCATTTGCCGCTAGCACTAACCTTCCATAGTTGCCCATTTTCATGTGATCCATCATTTCTTCGCTCAGATGCCGTGGTGTGAGCTGCTGTATGCTATCTAGGTCTAACCTATGATCTAATATTTGTGTCTGCATAACAGACCACGGAGCTGAAGCAACACAACACCTTGCTGCGTTGCTAGGGGACCACTATATGCGCTCATCTGAGCCGGTGTTCCAAGCACTATGGAACACGTACAACGAATGCCAATTTGTGGACGACGAAGGTACGTGGCTTATAAGTGAACATAATCCTCACTTGAGCTTAACGTTCTTTCAGGCGATGTTGTCTTCTACAGAAACAAAAAGGGAGAGCTCAAGCGGCGTGCTGCTTAGACTTGGATTTCGGATTTGTAGCTTATA
>WSLO01000071.1:1684-12355 GCA_019677385.1 Ceratobasidium sp. 392
AGACACTCGAACGTGTATGGCATCGACATGCCTTCTCGCACGGAGCTCGTCGCATACAACCGTACACCTGACCTTATTGCATCGGCCATCGGCGCAGATCTTGTCATCTACCAAACTCTCCCGGACCTTGTCTCTGCCGTTCGACAGTTTAATCCGGCCATCAAGGAATTCGACTGCAGTGTATTCACAGGAGAGTATGTGACGGGTGGCGTGAGCGAGGAGTATCTGGAGAAACTGGAGAAACTTAGAAACGACGCGGCAAAAGGGAAGCCTGTGGAAGAGGCCGTACCAAGTGGAGAATCTGGAAGCGGTGCCGAAGCTGCTGGCTCTGGTGCGGGCCAAGTGAATGGCGTGAAGGAACTCAAGGAGGTCGCGATTGGGTGCAGTGGCCCGTTGAACGGGGCGGATGAGACGATTGGGTTGCATAACAGCTGGGCGAAACCGGCCAAGGAGGGAGTCACCTCTTTCTCGTAGTTTTTGCGTTCTTCCCTGCTCTTTATGTCCGCTTTGTATTATTTTTGGGCGTTATTTGTATGCGTAGAGTTTGCAACAGTAGATTTTTGTGAAATACAATAAAGTTCGATCTCAGAAGCGCTGGGCGGTTGGGTGAGACTCAAGCTCGTGCAGCCGAAGATGCCCACCGCGACGACACCTGTTCCAGTTCCCTCTCTCGCGGAAGAGTCCGAGCTCCGAAAAGCTCGTCTCCTTGCACTTAGGAGAAAGAAACTAGGAGACAATACCGATGTTCCTGGGTGAGTTTCCATTATTATTGCTTTTGGTATGTGTGATGTTGAATTCAGACATGTGGCAGCCTTCCTCAAATAAAAGAGCGAAATTTTGACACTACCGCCCGGAAGGTTAAGAAAAAGAAGGATGTGGGAGACGAGGAGGATACGGTCGAGAAGCAGATTGCTGGGCTGGCAGACTTGATTATTGCGGATGATGAGGAGAAACGGAATGAAGACCTAGTATGTATTCTCGCTTGGGTGTTTACTGGAACTGTATTGACCGAGAGTTATTCGTGATTTAGGACCTGCTAAATATCGCACCTAAACGACCGAATTGGGATCTGAAGCGAGATCTAGACAAGAAGCTCGTGAAGTTGGAGAGACAGACGCAACGCGCGATACATACTCTCATCCGTACGTGCGTATTATTTCGGACTTGGGAACAATATTGAACAGCATGCAGGACAACGGCTTTCTGCTCAAAAAGAGGTTCCAACGGACCTTGCTGCTACACTTAGCGCCGCTGAGAAGGCAAACGACCAGGAAGTTGCAGGAGACGACGAGTCGGACGAGGAGTAGTGCATTGTGTATAGTGAGTACATCAATACTCCAACTATCCCAATTCTCTCTAACTTGCAGCCTGTTCAGCTACAAATAGCCTCTCTTGTCTCAAAATCACGAGCACTGGTTTAATGAACCATAGTTGTATCGTTGCTTGGTTGAGCGCCCCTATTACTCGTCGTCAGCTGCTTCTTGTCATCTTGTGCTTTGTATTACTGGGCTCTATCTGCACGAATCCTATCCAAATACCAAATACCTTCATACTTTCCAACGACAGTTCGCAAGCACAAATTGGACTCAAGAGAGTGAATATTATAAACGAAGGTGCTAGACATAGCAGGCAACACAAATGTCCACATCAAACACAAAAAATCCCAATGCAATAATGCTTTTAGAACGCAACAGCGCCAAGGAGAGCAGCAGCACCCAACATTCCCCACTCGACAACGCGGCCAGAAGCAGCGTTGGAGTTGGCAGGAGCCGAGGCAGTGGCAGTGGACGAGCGAGTAGCAGTGCCGGTGCCGCTACCGGAAGCAGCAGTCGAAGGAACGCTCAAGGTAGCAGTGTCAACTGCAGAGGTGGGCGACACGCTCGCAGTGGCGGTACCTTGCTCGACGGTAATGTAGGTACCGGCTACGATGGAACCAAGGCCAGCGTCCTTGACATACTGCTCAAAGTCGAACTTCTCAATGGGCGAGTTGGCGGCAGGAGCAGCCGGGGCGGTGAAGCTGCTGGGCTGTGCGAGCACGAGGAGCATGTAGCGGTGCGCACCAGAGCCTTCGGCCGGGAAGGGACCACCATAGGCAGTGATGTTGGTGCCTGTGGTGGTGTCGAGCGTCCAAGGAGCGGAAGAGCCTAAGCGCAAAGTGTCAATATTGTGTTCTTGCGCAAGGAAAGCATAAGAGCTCACCAGTAGCTTTGACGCCATTAACTAGCCAGTGACGGGTCTGGCCCTCAGCTTGGCTACCGCCGACAATGTCAGCGTCAATCATAGCAACGGTATAGGTACCGTCAGCAGTCACATCCGGAGAGGTGCTGACAGGGGTCAACTGGAGTTTGGGCTGAGGCTTGACGGCTAGAAGGCAGATAGGCATCAGGAGCGAAAATTAATGCCCGCACTTATTACTTACCAGCAACAGTCTGGGGCTTGCCAGCATCAATGGCGCTCGAGCCATAGGTGGCCGTCAACAGGGCGGACGGGTTGAAAGTCGTGAGAGGGCTGTAAGACACGGTAAGCATAAGGTACCAATACTAAAAAAACGTAATGAGAGCACTTACTCGGGGGTGAGACCAGCGTTTTTGAACTGGGCGATGATCGACTGCAGCTGGACAGCATTATTCTGAGCATACGCAAAGGGAGCGATGGCAAGAGCCAAAAAGGTGGTAGCCTTGACGTGCATAGTGGATAGTAGAAGAGTAAAAATATGAGAAAGTACCGAGAGCTAAAAAATCGTATCGAGGACGAGTTGAAGGATGAAAACAAGACCCTGCTTGGCGGTTAGACTTTATATATTCGATCACGCGTGGATCACAGCACTGCCACGCGCCAAGAGCCGTGGCGTGCGACCCGTAGCGCCGGGGCGGATTGATGGGTTGAGCGGTATAGTGAAGTGGTTAACACGGGAGGTTTAAGTCTTTGCGACCGATTTCTCCTGCCGAAAGGCGTCGTGGGTTCGAACCCCACTGCCGCTACGCTTTTGCTCCTGTGCGCGCTGAGTCCAGACGCGTTCAGTCCAGCTGATAGTAGTACATTCGCCCTTTGAGCAAGCAGCACACATGTTATTCTGGTACAGCACTGAACATTGGGACATTGATATTCGTTTATGAATCAGAGAACAAAGCATGAACTGAATCGCGGCCTCCTGGGTTGTCACGGACACGACGAGTGGGTTTGAAGATGTTCTGAAACGGGAAGAGCCACATTAGACGCGTATTTGCCCAACAACGAATAACTTACCCCATCATTGTCAACTACGTGGTATCCAGAGTCAGCGGGAGCTTGAGGCTGAACTTCAGGCGCGGCGGGTGCTGGTGCTGGTACTGGTGCTGGTGCACCACGGGGAGGAGGGACAACTTCGTCTTCGTTATCTCCAAAGCTAAAAGTTTGAGCTCCCCCAGGTGCAGTACGCACACGCCGAGTCGGCACCCAGTTGGGGTCAGATGGGTCCGCTGGAGCGCGGGCTGATGCGCTTGGTGCGGCTTGGGTGGCGCTTGCCTCTGCAGGCGCCGCCGCCGGAGCCTCGCTCGAAACCTTGCCAAATTCCGCATAGCCTTGAGCGAGACGCGTCAATTTACGCGACTTGCGAGTTTTAAACTACGGCCACTCACGAGGAAGTTTGGAGAGTTGCGCAAAGTTGGTGTCGACAGTCACCTGTCCACCGGATAGCGTTAGAGACGCGTCTTTCGCGCGGAAAACATACTCACATCAACGTGTCTATCAACTCACGCCTTAGCGGGTGATTGTGCAGTGATGGAACCACAACGGATACGCGAAACTCACTTCAAAAAGTCGATCAAAGAACGCTTGGTGAACACGATCTTCGTGTCGTCCCAGTCCATCAGGCCTTCACACCAGTCAGCGTTCCAATATATAGACAAACAGAACGAATGTACCTATTTTATAGGCCCAATCTTTCTCATTGCTGCCCGCTGCATCGATGCGATTGTAGCTTCACGTAATAATGGTGAGTGCATATAATGCTCGGTTCTGTGAAGGACCTACGAAGGCATGGCTGGCTTTATTACAAGACGTACGTTAACATGATACATTAGTGTAGAGAAGTGAGCGTACCTGGGGATAGGGTTAGACAAATTCGGCGACAAAGGCTCTTGTGGTAGTCGAACACGCCTTGAGGCAGACAAGGCTGAAGGTCATGTGAGACAGTTGGGCCTTGTTTACGCGAAATCCAATTCGCTCATCTTCCACTACCAAGTCTTAACGACCACCTTACGCTTTATTCTCTGTAACGTACTACTGGTACTACCAACTCACTGAGTTTCTGCACTGGGTCGTGGAACTCAATTTGGGTATCTTTTCAATCTTTTCTCCTATAATTCGCATATCATCATAGCCGGTTCCCAGCCCACCGCCAAGCTCGCATATTACGCCTGACAGGTGCATTTTGTTCGCTGGCGATCTTTCCTTTGCGTACTACATATCCCTATCTCTTGCGTCAACTCAGCCCCAACCCTCAGGGCTGATGGTCAACGTATGTGCTGGCCGAGTCATGGTTTGAAAGCCGATGCTGACCACTTGTACCCGTCCATGATAGTAACCCTTTGGAGTAACTTTGAATTTAACTTCAACTTCGACTTCAACTTCGACAATTCCTTTCAACATCCTATATTCTCCACTACTATACTCAACCCTAGTCCCTCACTATGGAATTCTTTGGTCGGCGAAAGAGCCGCCCACGCGAGTCGTCCGCCTCCCAGTCTGAGCTTAGCGAACATTCTGTTCGATATGAACAAACCACTCGAGATAGGCCGCCGGTTCCTGTCGGCACCGTTTCTCAGGCCTTGCGAGGTTCCACGTCGACCTCGTCCATAATCTCCGCGCCTACGCAGAACCCTGGACTCACAGCTTCTGGCACGGAGATGAACTACAACCGATCCCGGCGAAGGACGGATCTCGACTCAGAACGACCTACGTCTCCAAGTCCATCCAATGCGTCACATTCTAGTTACGGTCGTATGGATTCGCCTGGGGCGGCGTCGCTTGCCCAGTCGGCAATGTCTCGGAGAACTCGCGATAGGGATATGGATGCAACTATACGGGCGAGCGATAAGCGGGGCATTGCTGCGAGTGGACCTGGTTCTGATTTTGGCCCTCCGATGTCACCGCCTGGGTCGTCGCGTAACGGGTATACCGGAGGTCATCGCCCGTCATCGTCTCTCACTATGAAAAGTGACACGTCTCGCGGGTCTCATTACACACAAGCTGGCGGGTCAACCCATAACTCTTCGTGGTTCAATAAGACCCAGGATGACGGATTTTTCCTCGAGCGGCCTTCGGATGAAGATATCCAGTCCATGTTTCTGAGGCTTGGCCAAGAGCTGGATGTTGGATCAGATCGACTCTCGATTGACAATAAGTGGCTGATTATTTACGAGAGTGAGCGGAAACGGTGGCGCGACGAGAAAGACAAGCAACCTGGTGATAAGCGGTCGACTGCGAGCGGTCCTGTTTCAATCGGTCCAAACGGGAAGGACGGCAATGGAGAGTCGTACATTCAAAAATTCATGACGAATACGATTACTCCAAAGGACATTCAAGGTCTCGGCGTGTCACTGCGGACGATGCCTCTGTCCTGGCTGCACGGTTTTATCGATATCCAGGGTATTCCGGTACTGGCTTCTCGATTAAACGCTTTGAATAGGCCTAGCAGGTCTAGGTCAGTGTACCTTCCGTCGTTTCCGCATGCCACTAATATATATTTTACCTAGAACTGAACCCGAGACTCAGCAAGAGATTGAGATATTGAAATGCCTTAAAACTATCCTGAATTTACCAGTTAGTCATTTGGATCATCAAAAGCTAATCAATGTTGAGCGCAATTTGTAGATTGGTCAACAAGAAACGATAGCTCAGCAAACTACCGTCAATCATATTACGACCGTCTTGAGTAGTCCCCACATCCCTTCACGAAAGTTCGGTTTGGAACTTGTTGTGGCACTTTGCTATGTCGACGACCACTCTCTGCAACCCGTCTTGACAGCACTCGACTCTCTTAGCAATAACCATAATGATAAAGGTCCCTTTACATACTGGTTCAGGGCGACTCTCATGACGTTGCTCAGCCGAGGCAAGATGGGCAGTTTGGTTGGAACAAGCAAAGACTTCAAGAAAGCCGTAGGATCCGATGCCACGTTAGGCGATTACATGGTGAGTGTGACGCAAAATATGTTCGCTTTAGAGTAACTGACGCTCTTGACTTAGCTAAACACGTTGATACTCGTTAATAGCATTCTTGTTCGGGCTCCTGATCTCAAGACTCGCATGTCTCTCCGTACAAGCATGGAGGTCGCCGGGATCCAACAAATTATTGATTTCGCTCGGGATATGAACCATGATAATCTGGCCAAGCATCTGGGCCAGTACATGAATGCTGCGGAGGAGGACCAGGCAGAGCTCAAGGACCAACTCGGACGGGAAGTGCTGAACAACCTCTCAGATCCTCAAGACATATTCCGGACCATCATCGGGACTATCAAAGAGTCGCCCGCACAAGCCTACTTCCTCTCAGCTCTCAAGCACCTATTGCTCATTCCCAACGACGATCCCGACATCCGAACCAAGTACTATCAAGTCATCGACGGCCTAGTTACAGACATCATCCTCGAACGAAGAGCGTCTTACGCGCATGAATTCGGTGACCCGGCCGCTATCTCTTTTCAAAAGCTCGCTGCCAATTTCAACGAGCAGGAACGTGCTGAAAAGGCCGAGGCCGAATCGTCCGAATTGCGGGGGCAATTGGTGCGACTCAAGTATGAGAAGGAGAGGTTGGATGAGGAGCTGGCCAAAGGCTCCGATGGGCTGGTTGGTGATCTCAAGGCCAAAGTTGCGATGCTCGAGGAGAAGCTGCGTACTTCGCGTCAAAATACAGATGCGCTGCAGGGTAGGCTTGTGGAGCAAAAGCGAGGGTATGAGGAGCGAATCCAGCAGCTCGAAATGCAAATCCTCGAGCTGTTCAATATGATCAAGACCGAGAAGAGGGACGAGGATATTTCTGTTTACGATACCGCGGAGAACAATAGTAGACGCAGGGAGCGTGTCGATGACTTGACGAAGCAATACGAGCGCACCAAGGCCAGGAATACCCTCGAAGGCGGCAGGAGGAAACGGAAAGACGGCCAGAAGGGTGTACTCGACGAGGAAACTGAGGAATCGAGTGATGATTATGCAATTAACCCTATCCTTGGGAGTACTGGACGAGCCGCGACGTCAGTTAGGAGGAAGAAACAACGCGCTAACGGGGATGGTGTTCCTTCGGCTGGGGCTAACGGGCATACTTCTCAGTTCCTGGATGCAGAGGATGAGTACATGGACGACAGTAGTTTCTCTACGGACGCGGTATGTATTGCTGGTTATATATTTATGGGAGATCTACTAAATCATATTATAGTATCGTCCACGAGATCCAACCATATCTAGCCCACGCAGCACGAGGAACCGTAACAACACTGGTGAAGCCTCACCTCGACGCACTGGAGCATCTCGACTTCCGCTTGGTGACGACTCTGGCAAACGCGATGACCGCACGGTTCTGGGTGTGGGTCGCAAACGCCCTCCTCATCCCCCACGGTTCTTGGACGAGTTGTCGAGTAAATTCCGAACCGCATCCGGGACCACTATTAGGGAAGAGGGAGGGGACCTCGAAAGCGAATACGCCTCGCGCGAGAGCGGGTATACCAACAACACCGACGATACCATCCCAACCTCGGCAGAACCCACTGGACAAGCCGGCGGACTTGCCGTCCCGCCTAACGGGCAGCAGGGTAGCCGGCTGGTACGCGTCAAGAGCATACACGTTCCCGGATCTTTAACAGAACAACTCGCAAATCGGCTTGCCAGTATGGGCAAACCGGTCCCGACCATGAACCTCGATTCTGCCCCTGCTTCTCCCCCTCCCGGCGGCTCTGAAGAGCGTACCGAACCAGAGGCGACCCCAGCCACGGCCAAACCATCCGAACCATCGCCAGAAAGTGAAGCTGCGCCACCACCGCCACCACCCCCTCCCCCACCTCCTCCGCCTCCACCGCCGCCACCACCACCAGGTCCCGGCGGTATTGTACTCAACGTTGGAGGTCCGCCGCCTCCACCACCGCCACCCCCTCCACCACCTCCTGGATTTGTTGCTCCTATTTCTACTTCTTCTGGCGGCCCGCCACCCCCTCCGCCCCCTCCTCCCGCCGGCAAGAAGGGCTCTATTCCTGTTGCTCCTGCTGGTCTAGCTACTTCTATCGCCGACAAGACATCCAAACGCAAGGACATCGAGATCGCGCCTGGTACTCGCATGAAGCAATTGCAGTGGGACAAGATCCAGCACCAGCAAGTTGGCAAAACGCTCTGGAATGAAGAATCGACGGAGAAAGAGAAGGAATGGGTTCGCAAGCTCATGGGCGATGGTGTATGGAAGGATATGGAAGAGGACTTCAAGGCCAAACAACTCATGGTCAACCTGATGGCGAAGCAAAAGCGCGCCGAGCTCAAGAGCGTGCTCGATCAGCAGACCAAGAAACGTGTCGAGATTATTATCCAGCGCGTGAAGAAATTGACTCCCGAAGAGATCGCTACCCGACTCCTCCAATGCGACCACGAACTATGTACTGAAAACTTCCTCGACGAGCTCAAGCGCGTACTGCCATCTCCCGAGCAAGTTGGAAAGCTCAACGTATATCGCAATTCGGGCATGGAAGAACTGTCGGAGCTGCATCCTTCTGATCGATTGATGGTACAACTCATCAAGGTCGAGCGACTCGGGCCACGTGTGGATGGTATGATCTACCGAGCACGGTTTGAAGAAAATTTCGGTTTGCAGGACGAGGTTGGTACACCGCATGCCGTATACCCATAATCGTACTAACTTAGTGCACAGGGCGCCAAGAAACTCATTGAAGCTAGTGAAAGCTTGAGGAACGCTCCCAAATTCAAGGAACTCATGGGGGTGCGCTTGATCGTGCCTTGCGCTTCTGCCCCAACCTGACATTTATTTTCAGTTGATCTTGCTTATCGGAAACTTCATGAACGGAACTGGTATCAAAGGTGGTGCATTTGGTTTCAAAGTCAGCAGTATCAATAAGGTAGGCGCAGGTGCCAATAGACATTCACTTCCCGCTCATAAAGTATTGTTTAGTTGGTCGATACCAAGTCAGCCAATAACACGACGCTCTTGCATTTCCTGGAGCGTACAGTGTCCAAATACTTTCCCGAAATGGAAGGGTTCCTGGATGAGTTGCTGAAACCAGAGGAAGCATACCGAGGTAAGCCTGACCGATGCTTACGCTGCTGACTATTGTCTGATGCATTGGTCTTCCTCAGTGAACCTGCTTGAAGTCAAGAAGCACTTCGGAGAGTTGCGTACCGGGCTCAAGACCATTCGATCAGAGCTTGGGGAACACTTTTCGGACATGGACTCGATTCCCCAAGATGACCATTATCCAAAAAAGATGTGGCGATTCTTGGGCGACGCGACGGATCAACTAGAGGACCTCAGCGACAAGGTGAAGCAAGCAGAGCTCAAGTTTACCGACATCCTGCGCTACTATGGTGAAGACGAGAAAACTAGCTCGGCGGAGTTCTTTGGCATTTTCAAGACATTCGTTACGTCTTATCGAGTACGTGTTGTCTCCATATTAAGCGATCAGCCTTGCTTACACCACTCACAGAAATGTCAAGCTGAGAACCAAGCCGTGGCTGAAGAGAAGGCAGTGGCTGAAAAACGACGACAGCACGCCGAAGAGTCGCGTCTTGCTAGGCAGAAGGCTCGCGAAGACGAGGTGGTCCGTGACCCTCAGGACGCAGCAATTCTCGACACGTTGCTCGAACGGCTTCGCAACGGTGACACCATGCCCCGGAAGGCGAGGAGAACGCGGCCGAGCGTTCATCGACTGCCGGCAAATCTCTCGCTCTCAAAGGGCGCGAACTCCGAAGGCGCAATCAGCGAGCTAGGTGTGGCCGAAGGCCCAACGACGCCCGACGGTATCACTGCACCTGCAGAAGTTGTTGCGGACAAGGCGAAAGACATGCTGGCCGAGCTGCAACAGGCTGGGTTTGGTGCCCCACTGTCTAGTCCAGGTCTCACATCGACCCTCCCCCGGGCTCCACGAACCGTCGGAGGGAGCACGCGCCGGGCGCGAGCCCGCGCGGAAGCTCGTGCTAGCGCTTCAAATCTCAGGCTACACGCAGAAAATGGCACATCCCCTGGAAGCGGTGGAATGCCCTCGGCGTCCTTTTCAGATGCTTTCTCGAGTTCTCTCCCACCGACCCCAGGTGTAGACGAGGTACAATCAGCAAGGGCCCACAGCCGCAACGCGTCCCTCGCGCTATCCCAATCCGGTCTATCTATGCACGGCGGGGCGGAGAGCGAGCCCGAACTTGAAGCGGGGGATGTTACAGTGAATGTCCGGTCACCCACGGAGCTGGGCTCCGTAAGGTCCTCTGCGGCGTATCCGGACGGTGTGGGGCCGAGCGTGACTGAACAATAAGCTGGTCTTCTACTCGATCTTTCTGCTTTTTTCTTTTTCTTTTCCTTTATAGACGGTACAGCGGGATATCCCTTCCTTTTACTTCCTTCTTGACTCACTATCTGCTATGCATTAGCCCCACATTTGTAGGACAATCGTGTATCATGTTTCTTCGCTTCAGTTAATAATTCATTTC
>WSLO01000071.1:12685-36018 GCA_019677385.1 Ceratobasidium sp. 392
AATCGACGGGCTCCGCGTATAGCTCTTTAAATACCAGCCTTGGCCGATCAGCCAATATATGGTTCGTATAGAATGGTAACTCGTGTTCGCGTGCGTTTTTACGTCTCAACTATGCATATAGTCATGTTTGCCCAAAGAAAAGCACGGGCTCATTTTTTGAACCTGACGGGCATCCTGCCTTCTTCGTATGGTCCGGGGCGGACGCATATAATTGGGAGAAAAATCTACCTAAATTTCCATTCAAGTTCTCAACGGTTGCGCCATGGCTAGCTGATACTTTGCGCCCGGCATGTTAATCACTTGATTGTTTGCCTGGCTGGCAAGGGCTAGATCTCGGCCTTTGCCAGTGCTCACAGGACTTGCGATCTGAGCGAACGAAGGCTGGGAGTGATTCGGCCAAGGGCTGAGATAAATCAGAATTAACGCAAGAACGCGCAGAGCGCCAAGTATCCCTTGGGGTGGAGCTCACTAACTCGACTTGTTTTTTCAGACAACAATCTAGTTCAAAAAGGCTGAAAGGTTCCTCTCCTGGTCCTCGAGGTATTCCCACGGTCACTCAGTTTGTGATATTGCATCACTACAACTTAATCTCTGAGTACCTGGCTATGGCTTGGAAATGGACTTCTTTTTAGACATGCGCTGCTCTCTCGTGTGTGTGCCAGTACTTCGAAGGTCGACATAGTTTATTTTAGTGTGCTTGTAGGTCAGTAGACTCTCTATCTCTTGACATGGGAAACCTTATCACGCTAGGCACTCAGAACGACCATGCTCCGGTTTGAAAATGAGACCTTTCAGTGGTCTAGCACACTCTAATGCTTCACTAGTCCCGGTCAAAGTTCAATATCCTTTGTACGTACTTGACTTAGAGATTCACTCTTTTAAACAATTTGAAGAGCCGTCACAAAGTTTCAGCCGTGCCTGCTTGATTTTAGTCACTTAATCGGCGTAATTAACCTCCTAACTCTCATAATGCAGAGCCCAGGCAAAGAACGAGTAGTTATCTTTTAAGATAGGCATTGTCGCTGTGATCAAATAGGCACAAAAAGGTTATCACGGCGGTACATGCATGCACACGTTGTGACCAGGCCCAGGAATCTAGCCGTTGCATGCTATACGTGCTCTTCGCTCTTTTCACTCGATGAAGTGGAGCCCTCGATAACAGGAAAGCTTACAAGACGCATTCGGCCGCTGGGCTCATTTGCGCCACCCACCTTCCTCCTTGTCTCGACCTCGAAGCCCAGCTGTGCCGTGGAGGATCTGGACCCAGTCGAGTCACATGCAAATGGTGAGCACGAGGCGAACAAGTAGGCGCACCGATCGGCCTGTGTTGCGTGGTGGCCTGACAACGAGTACGTTGGGAGCCGAGGGTGGATAGGCTTTTGAATGCGTACGGGTCTGACGTTATATGCAAACGTAATCGTGGGTCAAACGTCGGTGTGCGACGTGAGGAGGTATATTGTATAGGTTAGAATGGCTATATGCGAGTCGACGCGGACTGTAGAACGTACCAGTCGAAGGGATAGTGTCCCAATCCCGGTCATGGCTCAGCACGATCACATGTAGAATAAGAAGAAAACAAAAAGCAGAGCGTGTTTTTGCGCTTGTCCTCTCTTTCTCTGCGCGTAACGTCGGCCGACCTGTCCAGGCAAGGGTTAAAGGCTCCGGAGAGGAGCATAGTTTGGTTTATTTAGTATGGGAGAGGTACTTTTCGGAGTTCGTACCGGATGGGCCGTGACCAGACCAACCCTGTGAGGAAGGTGATCATAGTCGCTGTACCAAATCGAGCATGCTCAGGTGGGCGCGTCTATAAAGCGCTCAAGGGCAAAAATTACTCGCGCGACGTGCGAGTGATGTCGTAGGCGAAAACGACTCGCAATATGGCTCCACTCGTTAATCTACTTTCGGAAGAATGCGAGCGCCGAGTCGGGATATGTGACGGGCAGCGCGAAGAGATGAACACGTCTCAGCTAGGAGATGTTACGCGGCCGGGAGAAGGCGAAGGAGAGGATTTCCCGATTGGACGCGAAAAGAGTTTAGAGTTGTCGGATGAGCGCATGTGTGTCGTCGTTTGAGTTGCTGTGTTGTGCGCTTGTCACGGTTTGGATGGGGCAGAGCAGGGGCAGGGACGGCCAGGACAGGCTGGTCGTTAGGTTAGCGGGCCGTGTGCAGCGGGAAAGGCGGGGGAGGACACGCGGAGAGATACGATGCGAGACGAGACCGCGCATTCGAACGTTTGTGCTGTCGATAAGGAGGTGTGACGGGCGGACAATGAATCGGTAAACCGGCTGACGTGATAGACGACCATCTGCGGGCCCATGTCGGGATGCGCAGACAAGGCGTGCGCGAGGCGTGAGATACGGGCAAGGGTGCATATAGCGAGTGCAAGGGTCACGTTGCCCGATCAGCCTTTCTCGCGCAGCAGTGGCTTGCCGGGTCGCAAATGAGCATGAGCAGCGTGTCGCAGAAAAGCGCGCGATTCGAGACCAAACCCGGGGGCTGCCGCTCTGTAGGGCAGAGGCGCACGTATGGAAGCACAAAGAAGACGAAAATAAGACGTACTTGGGAGGTGTAATTCGGGGGCGACACAGCCACCGCCGGCCGTGTCTAGAATGTGGAAGTCGCTTTGATCTCTGTCCTCGCTCCCTGCGAGCTGGTGCTACTTATACCGCCAACTACGCCATCGCCCCTTTCTTTCCTACCCCTCCGGAGCCGTCCCCCGCTGGGAGTCGACTCGTTCTCGTTGCATTTTACATTATTTCCACATTGTCTCTGATTTTTGCCAAGCGAGCACAATCCGACCAGCTGATTCACCTGCGAGCTAGCGACCTCCGCAGCACTTGCAGCCGTCCACGACCGCGCCGGCGATGTCGCTCAACAACTCGCCCCACCCTTCGACCCATTCGAGCTCTCTCTCTCCGCCCCCTCAATATCTGACTGATCGCCGTTCGCCCGAGTCTCAGTCTCAGTCTCCAAGTTCGTACGAGGCCAGCTACTACCCGCCCGCGGCCCAGCCCGCGCGCCAGGACCAGCCGCGCCGGTCGACTGTCGCTGGGTATCCCAACGCCGGATTTGCTTACCGAGATCCCGCATTTCAGTCGTTCCACAACCCGTCTGGAGTCGTCGCGTACGAGACCGCAGATGGCCTCGAGTACCCCTCCAACGGTGTGTTGTCATATCCTCAGGCTAACGGTGCCATCCCGTTCCCAACGTCAACCACCCAGCCGACCGCATCAGCCGATCTCTATCTCAACGGGACCCCAGAGTTCGCGGCTGCCCAGCTCCAGCCCGACTTTGCGCCCCTCGCGCCTAGAGACTATCTCGACGCAGGAGCCTACGCGGGTCAGCCGCCGCCGAATCAGGGATCCGTCGAACGAAATTTGATCCAGAAGTGAGTGCACTCTCCTTGACGTGGCGTGTTCGCATCCAGGTCCGGATTTCTCAGCTCCTTTCCTGCGATATTTTCCTGGCTTTGCGTCAAATTGCCGAACGCGCCAACTCTAAATCCCCCTATCTCTCCCTTCCGATTCGTCACATCCACTTTAACCTATAATTAATACATACAGCGGCCCCTACGACCGTCCTAGCAACATCTCCTAACCTTATCTCATGTGATCCCTATTAACACGTTTGCGTTCTAGTATCGTCCAGCAGGCGATATCCGCGCAAGAGGCTCTCGATCGTGGGGAAACATTCACCGTCCAGGAGCGCCTCGCGGAAATCACAAAAACGCTGCACAACCTTGGCACGGGTGTGCTCGGTCTCCAGGGCGGACTTCCGTCACTCGTGGACGAGGAGCTCCCGACCGGGGCCGCGAGTGCACCCTCGCTTAGCCCCCCGCTCAGCCTTGGAGTCAATTCGAGCCCGATGATGTACGTGGGAGGCGAAGTCGGAGCACCAAATGGAGCAAAACGCGCCGCAGAGCCAAACGAGGGCCCGAAAAAAGCGCTCAAACTCTCTCCCCCTAGGGAGATGGAGAAAAACAGCCCTAGTCCGGGTCATTCCCCGCCGATGGGCGTTATGGGACCACCAAATGGTATGGTCGTCAACGGCTTGGGCATGGGTTCGGGTGCAGGGATGGGACTAAACAGACCAATTGCAGGATTGACTGGGATGCACCCCCCGCTCATGCATGCGCACACGTTCCCCGGAGGCTTACATGCCCCGCACGTGTCGTCACCGCTCGCGGGGCTCCCGTACGAGAGCATTGGCTCCGCAATGGGTGGGGCCAATATGGTCGCCCCGCCTCTCGACTCGGCTCCGTCGTTTAGAAGCGAGCCGTCGCCGCCTACGATGGCTTCCGCCGATCCGGCGTCTTTCCATCCGCACTTGCAGACATATGCGCCTCAGCCGGTCCAGGGCCATCACACGCACCCCGGCTACCACATCTCTCGGCCTTCGAGCTCGCATTCGAATCGCTCGGACGATTCGGACTGCGATTCGGACGACGGCCAGCGCCATGTGAAACAAGAGCCCAACGTCGGGATGCCGCTGAGCATGAGCAGAGGGGTCGTCGTGCCCCGTCAGACCCCACCCAAGATGCGTATGGGTCGTCCGGGAGATGCAACGCCGGATGCGTCGACACATGCTCACTCGGCGAATGCGCTTCCTGCCGAGCTCAAGAACGAAGTCGACCGGGTGTTCTTCAAATTTTTGAACAAGATTTGCTCAAATCGTGAGTGCAGTGTGGGGTTTCGCTCCAAGATTGTTCGCGTGACACCCGATCGTAGTGGAAGCAACAGATAGCAAGGGCGAAGCGATACATCAGACGCTTATGGCAAAGAAGATGGCGCGTTTGGACGAGCTGCCCGACTTTCGACCGTTCAAGTTCCGTATACAAGCGTTTACTAATGGTTTCTTGGAGGAGGTGAGCATACCATGTCCGGCACGTTCGGGACGGCCAATTGATCTAAATTTCCTTTTCTGGACAGCTCGCATCTGAAGGTTACCCGGACGAAGTTATTCCCATGAAGAAGGTGTGCCTGTCTGCCTCTACGACCGGCATGTGACCCGCGTGCAGCCCCAGGCTGCATGCTCGTTTGCGTGCTCCTTCTTTCGTACTCTCGACTAACGCATGTTCCCGCCTCGCCTTGCCCACTTCTGCTTTGGCTGCTGGCTTTCCAGATAAAATCATACCTGTGGAATCAGCCTTATATCTCGCGCTTCAACGAGGACGGCAAGAAAGCCAAGTCCAAGGGCAACCATATCTGGAATATCGACGCCCGCAAGGTCGAGGGCACCTCGCCCATACAGTGGACCTTTCGAGAGTTCAAGCGCAAGATCGCGGGCACGCCTCCTGGGATCGCTTACCACGGCCATCTCTGGCAGTGGGCGCCCCACGTATGGGACCCCCAGGTATCTCGGACGAATATCACCGCGACGTTTTCGTCGCCGTCCTTGCCTCCGTGGCTGGCGTGGAACGATGGAGTATTGAGTGGGACACCAGGGCCTGATGCATTGAACACAGATATCACGGTGATCGCCAAGGTGGGTTTCTGATTCGCGCTTTCTCCCTCTGTACTGATCGGGCGGGTGGAGCAGGTTCAGGGCGACTGTGAGGAACAGATGTTGTCGCATACATTCCATCTAAACATCGCACCCAGCGCCGTCGACCCTGCGTTTGTCAAGTCACGGAGGCCCTCGCTCGTGCATGACATCAGGCGGAACGTGAGTGACAGCGCGGCGGTCACCCGGGATGGCATGCGGCAAGTGCCTATCCCCTCGTTGTGGCGAAAGCGTAAAGGCTAATCTTACTTTTATATGCAGAACCCGCGCCGGGTCCACGTCGTCGAATCCATCGGATAACCACCAGGTTATGCAGGTGCTCGCGAGTGCAGTGAGCAGAGTTACGCATGCCGCACATGCTGCCCAGACCCAGAGCGGCCACTCGTTTGGCAACATGGACCAAGTTGCGCTGGCCAAGCAACAGCAGGTCTTAGGCGCCACGGCCCAGGCAGTCGCCGATGAGGTCCGAGCCGGGCCGCATCCCGACTCGCAGGGCGCAGCGAGCGTGCTCGTCGCGGCGGCTCATTCAGTTGTCGTCGGGGCCGCCCAGCTGGTTGTGACGGATCGAGTGGCGCAGGCGACGAGGAATCAGAGCGAAGGGTTTCCGGTTCCGGCAGCAGCACAAGCGCCGATATCGGTCACAGAGGTTTCGGTTGCGACCCAGTCAGCCGTCGCCCATGCGGTTGCGCTCAACGGGCCCATGGCGACCGAGGTAGAGGTGATGATGACTGCGAACGCATTGATCCAGCAGCAGCAGATCGTCACGACGAATGAAGCGCTCGAGGCGACGCAGGCAACATCGCATCTGCTTAACGGCTCTCCACCAGGTTCAGTCAGCCCCCAGCTTGGACAGATGGGTGACCATCGATCAAGATCGATGAGCGCGTTAACAAACTCGACGCCAAGCATGGTGCCTATGAACGTCGGGATGGCTACCGGGCTCGGACCGGGCCTGGACGGGATGTCGGCCATCTCGTCGATTCACGGCATGACTGGTCTTGTCTCTGGCGGCCTACAATAATTATCAAATTTATAAGGACTCGGGTCAGTAGGTGCGCTGCGTGTGTCTGCTGTTGGACATCAGTGTTTCTTTGTAGTCTCGGTTTCGTGGTGCAGCTCAATCCCCCTTCTGTATGTTCTGATGGTCATTGGTTCGTGGACAAAGAAAGGCTGCCATTGTATTAGTTTTACCCTCTCCTAACTCGCACGACACCCCTCGCGCTTTGAGTCTCTGCATGTTTCTTTTGCTGGCGCGGCCCTCACACATTTTCAACCATCTTTATTCGCATATTGTGCTCTCTTGGTGCTTTCCTTCTTCCGCATGTAACCTTGAACGGGCCGCCCGCCAAAATAGTTGTACCACCCTTAGACAGCGTGCAATCATTTGTCTTCAAACTCGACGGCCTTAGGCAAATGCCTTGAGAATCTGCTGGCGCATCTTTTCCTTGTTCTTGTCCTTGCCGTTTACGATCGCGTTCCCACGGCTCTCAATGGCCAGCGCGGCTTGTTCAATGTCTTGAGTGACCAGACGGGCAAGTCGGTCTTGGGCCGTTGAGCCTAGGCGCATTTAGGCATACAGGTCAAACGGGAGACGGAGAGGGAGAAACGGCTCCGTTGACTTACTGATCTCGGCGTAGCGAGCCTTGAAACTTGCGCAGAGCTCAGCTCGTTTGACACGTTCGGCCTCGATCTTGCCCACAATGATCTTCAAGCGCGTCTGGGTGTGGAATGAGTGAGACGGAGACAAGGAGTGTATAAATTCAACTAACGAGTGATTGGTCTTTGAGTTCACCGAATTCTTTGTTGACGTCGCGGATCGTGGACAGGTGGTCGTTGGCTGCACCGTTAAAGGCAGTGAATGCGTTTCTGTGACCCTGGTAAGCGATGGATCAAGCAACAGCGAATACAGACGTACTGATAATCGTTGTCTGGTCCCTTCTGCAATAGCGTAATCGCCGTAGCAAGATTATCGATAATAGGAACAACAGCATCGGCCAAGTCCTTCTTGATAGAGACCGACAGGGAAGCGAAATGCTCTGAACACGTAGAAACGACGTGTAAGCTCAACATACAACGCAGATACCAGGATGTATGCGCACCGCGTAACACATCAGTGAGGGCTTCTTGACGCTTCGCCTTGTTCTGCTCAGACCTGGATCGAATGGAGCAAGAGATCGGAATGTATGCGTTTAGCCACCGCGATTAGCATCTCATGGTGGGAGAATGGCCAGCTTACTCGTCGTCAAAACCCATCAGGTCTTCAATCAAAGTCCGCTCGTCTCCCCACTCGACCTCACTGTCTTCGAGAAGCGAGTCAGTCTCGCCAGAGTACTCGTCATCCCCGTTGCCCTCGACTTCGTCAATATCCTTCCCCGCAGGAGAACCTACAGCCAAATGACGCGTGCCCTCAAAGTCCAGGCCTGATTTCCAGAGGCTCGATACCCCGCGCACGCGCTCAAGGGGGTTGGGCTGCCCGGCTCGACCCGTCGACTGGAAATGTTTAGCCCCGGACCTCCCCACAGTCCTATCGTCAGCATGTTTCGATCCACGTACACGGATGGGCGTGGTTGTTTTCAAGCCTGTGTTTCCCCGGCGTGTGGGGGTGCCGCTCGCCGCCGCGCGTGCAAAGATGGAAATTCCACTTCTCGATTTCGGCTCGTGTTTCTGCCTTGCGTCGATGCGCGCCAGCTTGGGACTTGCGATAACAGCCTTCGCCATAATACCGGAGAAATGCGATACGGTGCTTAAGTTCGAGGTGGTTGGGGGCGAAAGTATCCTGTGTGGCGGCGCTTGTTATAGCATTATACCTCCGAGGTATTTCCAATTAGATCCGAACTGGGGCGTTTAATCACATTAGTTCATCAACGGACCAGCATCTTATCAACTCTCCCACCTTCGTAGTCCAATATAGAGCACTGCCTCGGGGTTAGGTTATCTAATACTTGGCTGTATTTATGGCAATATACTCGCTCTGGATCATCAACAAGGCTGGGGGACTGGTGTACCAGAGAGAATTCGCAGGTGAGCTCCTCTTGTTCGACGTTTCTGTTATTACCCCAAACTCATCTCAGTGCCCTCCCTCTCCAGAAGGTCTGGCCAAACTGACGTCCAACGAATATCTTGTTCTGGCTGGAACATTGCATGGGATCCACGCTATAACGAGTCGACTCTCTCCTATCAACGGGCCTAGTGCGGGCGCGCACGTCATTGAATCGGAGTCGTTCAAGATCTCCATCCTCCTCACCGCAACAGGCAAGTCTAGAAACACCCCATTATCCGTTTGATTTAATGGCCAGACTCTTCTCACCGTGACTAGGTACCAAGTTCGTACTTCTTACCTCGCTCGCCGAGTTTGGGTCGCCCTCGCTCTTAGCGCGTGTGTACGAAGCTTATGCAGACGCGGTCATGAAAAATCCATTTCACACTCCCGAAATGCCTATTCGGAGCGCCGGTTTCGATACGCGCGTGTCCGCCCTCATCGGGGGAGGGTAATCAACATTTCGTCCTATGGGCCTATTGTCGAGACTCTCGACTCTGCGCTGTGACCTCAGTATCGGGAGTCCCCCGATTTTATGGCATGTGGCTGTAAGATGCACATGATCACTCATGTTTAACGTTGATCGGCAGCTGTAGAATGTCTTGACATTATACAAGAGTAGAACAAAACAAAGCGATGGTTCCCAGGCGTGTGTCCGAGCTATGAGAACGACCAATATGCAAAGGAGATAATTAATACAGTGGTGTTGTTGAAACAAGAATTATGGTATTTGGGACTATGGGTTCATTACCCGCCGGCTCGAATTTATCGATGCATACGTCGGGGGTAGGTCGACTACGTCCCCCTCTGAGACTGATTCATTATCTACTTCTTCCTCTTCGCCTGGCTTTATATCCATGCCGAATCGATTTGAATCGGCCGGCCTAACACGAGGGACGGCGTTTGACGACCCAGACGCCTGATTATTCCAGCTGGAGGGTGGTGGCCGGCTTGCAGCTGCAGCGAATGGGTCTGTCGCAGACATCGGTGTAGGCGGTGTGACCTGTCTCGTTCTCGACATGTTGGAGGTGGGCGTGAAAGCGGCGATACTGAACGGATTAGAGAAAGATCTAGAGTGGGAGCGCGATGTGGTATAACGAGTACTAGACTGGGTCGGCGAGTGTGTCGAAGAGTGGGATACATTATGCGAATGCGAATGAGAATGTGAAAGCGACTGGGATCGAGAATGCGAGTGCCGAGAGTGCGAAAGCCGAGAATGCGAGAGTTGAGTAGAGCCCCGATGCCCGTGTCCGCTCGTGGAATATGACGGAGTCCGCGCAAGCGCTCCGTACATCGCAGCGGCGGCCGTGCTATCTGTAACCGCTGCATGGCCCAAGGAAGACATGGAGGGATCGTAGTCACGATATTCCTCAGGTTCTTCCTCTTCATGGTCAACAGACCCGTCCCCGCCTCCGGTACGTCGAGCAAACTCTGCGGCCGACATAGGCGGAACGAATGCTTCGGCCCTGAACCAATTGTGCGAGCCAGTAGAATTTTGACGCATGATGGGTACGTCAGCGAGGAGGTCGGTCCTGCGACGATTGGACTGGGAAATGAGGCGTTCGCTGTCGTCGTCCTGGTTGGCACGACGTCGGCGGGCGCAGAAGAGCCATAGAAGTATTAAGAGGATGATCGCAGCAAGTCCGCCGAGCACTCCGCCAATGATTGCCCCAAGGTTGAGCTTGCGACGGCTGAAACAACAGATCAGGTCATGGCCGCTACTATGATCGCACAATAACTCACCCATCGAAGTGGTTGCCAGTAGCAGCAGGCAAGCTTGGATCACCTGTCACCGTCCCTCCGCCGGATCCTCTCGTACTTGAGGCGGCGCTATTGCCGCTGCTGCCCGGCGGCCAGTTCGTACCCGTGGGAGAGCCTCCCGGGGAGCCTGTTGCAGTCGCACCTGGATTCCCGGTAGCACCTTGAGTGCCAGTAGCGCCTGAGGTCCCAGAAGCACCAGGGGTACCAGTCGCTCCAGTGGCGCCTACAGTCCCGGTGGCACCCGGGGATCCGGTGGCGCCCGCCGTTCCACCAGGCTGAGTTACTGACCCGACCGCCGGTGCAGCGGCTGTACTCACACCCCCTGCCGGCGGACCCGCAGTCGAGCTGGGGGATTGCGGGTTGATGCATCCGTTCGACGAACCGCTCGAGACCGTGGTGACGTCCGTGCTCCCACCGTTCTGGTTGTTCCCCCCAACGGCGAGGAAGAGCATCTGAGTCCCCTGTCGGACGTTCGTAGTCCAGTCAAAGCCTGTACCGGTGGTGGGAGCGCCCAGGTCGAAAGACTGTCCACCTGGGATGACGCCGTATATACGGACGTCTGGTACATCCCCATCCCAGGAGATGCCGAATGAACCGCATTGTGAAGGGGTAGAGTGGGCCGTGTACAAGTAAAAGTCGGTCTTGCTGGAGGTGGTGGGCAAGCAATCGGATGCGCCCGAGCCCACTGTGTAAATGGTGCTTGTCCCGCCAGTGCCGAAGCCCGTAGAGTCTGACATGACTGCTACGAATGAGGAGCTCTGGGGAAACTGTAGCGTTAGGGAGGCGGAGGTTTGGTTGGCTGGGATCTCCATGTTGACAATGGTGCGGATTTCAGGATCAACATGTCCTACTGGTATTAAGAAAAGTCGATAAGGGCCTTGGCCGCCAGACCTGTAGCGTTAAACGTGAGTTTTAAGACTCCATGTAGGATATAAAATGTACCATTGGGCTGTGAGGGATTGGCATTGCGACGGCTGTGAAGAAAACGTGAAAGTAAAAGCGTTGCTACGAGCCACAAACAAGGTAATTAAGATGAGATGTATAAAATTGTAGAGTTGCGATCTGGGTGGTCGGGTTATCATGGTGGTCGGATGATGGGTGTTGAGAGTCGCTTCGCCCGTTCTGCAAGGTTATTATGATGAATTTCCAGGCTCCAACGACCTGCAGGCACGAGGAGCCGAGCGTCATTGTTAATTCACTCGACGTCGAAGTGGAGCTGTGCTCCAGACCACACGCGGTAATCGGTCACGTGATGATTTGGCATCATTGGAGTCTGTTGCCCCATACTGCTATTGTGCTAGTGCGCATTAATTCGAAGCAAAAACAATTAAAATCCGGCTTCGTGTCTACCAATCGCCCCCGTATAATTGAGCTCGTAGCAGACGCTGGTGTGTATACGTCAAGTTAACAACTCGCACAGTCCTTTATGTAGACCGTGTCTATGTTCAAAAGCCGTTGTGATGCACTGGATTTAAGGTGGTTAGTTTGGCTCAAAATTGTCGTAAAATACGTACCTCATAGTGAGCGAGCGCTGCTAAAACTACGCAAATATGGAAGATTTGGTGGGATGCCCCGACGTAATCAAACCGGCCAGGATACCAACGCTCGGGTATCCGGCTCGCACTTTCATGTGCGCGTTCGTAAGTGATAGAAGGCATGAGGTGTATGCTACTTACTACGTTAGTGCTCCTACGATATATAGCATACCACTTGTTATCAACCACAAAAGCCCCATCTCATTTTGCAGGCGTATAAACCCATAGAGCCACAACCCATGGGTGACAGGAAAGACAGCAGTAAGCCCAAGCGCAAGGAACACACTGGTACGCGCCCAGCGGTAAGCAGGAGTTGCGTAGTGCGGATTTAACACAATATATGCGGCACCTGAAAAATATGCGGTTCGAGTTTCACATGGTATATGATATACGCCAAATTACTCACCAATCCCGGCAGTTGTAATAGTGCCGATATACGTGGCTTGCAGGTACGGGTCGCAATAGAATCCGTAATAAACGCAAGGGTAAAAACTGCCAACGGTGAGCACTGTTACATGGCGTTCAGTAAAAGCGCGTTGTGGCACCATCTGAGTGGCATTTCCACTCACCAACGATCCCTGTATAATCTAACATGTGGCATCGCTTCGCTACCTAAGTGTGCGTGAGATCTAGTAGGCACGAATAAGGGCAGAGCAGCGCACAGAAGGAGAATGGCAGTTTACAGTATGAAACAACGCGCTCGCACCCATGCAGCACACGGCAGAGGCGAGGAAGATACCAAAACCAGCAGGATCGTGCCAAGTAACACTCGCGTGGTTTGACGGGGAATGTCATGTCCTAAGAAGTAGATACAGAAACGCGAGTGCTCCGAACAAATGGCTTTGTATGTTGACTAAAAGTAGGCATGTTCCGATGGATCGACGTATCAAATTAAAGAGGCTCGACCGTGAGTGTAAGTTGGAGAGAAGATAAGCCGGGAGGCTCACCACTTTCGTTGTGAAGATCTTAATGTATGTTCCACCCCAAGGATAGAGTAAGTTGCCGAAAAACGATGCAGTGTGTGATTTTCACGTACATCCAAAGACTGAGCGGGCGCAACCGGACCATGAATATTGAGGTCTGCATCACATAGGTTAATTCTGTTCGTTTGAGCGCAACCTGACTAGGGTCAATTCACCTTCGATAGCCTGTTCTGATGAACGAGTTGTCTTGCAGCCATTTGGGAAGTGCTTCGTAAGTTACCAAAGGTGTAGGAATAGGGCTGTCCGCCACTGCTGTAGGGGCACTGCTCATCGTGTCCGTTCGGGGTCGTGGTTGGGGAGAAGAAGGCTAATTCCGCACCCGCGTTGCTTAGTCAGTTAGGGTCATTGGGGTGGATAGGGATGTTCAAGTGAAGAGGTTTAACGATTCACAACGTGGCGTGCGCGTAATGCCGATAATCTGGAATAATATATTATTGAGCTAGCATCTATCGTCTAGCTCATAAAAATGATTAATCTACAAAGTTGAGCCATTGCAGAGGGACTCCGCAACGCAAGAGTTTATTCTGTCCTGATTTTATTGGGTGGAGGAAGCTTGGGCGCTGATCCATCGGGAGCTTCGGTTTTACGGAACCGTTTGCGAAGAGCAGTAATCATTTTGGTGAACCTATCAAACGTGCCTCAATAGATGCCGGACGTTTAGCAATTTCGGGCATACCAGAACAAGTTGAGTACGTTCAAAGCGAGGTTCCCTACTCCATAGGTGAGCGCCAGACCTGCTGGGATCGTACCTCGAACCTCCATCAATGTGTGGAAGAAATCAAAGGACTGAAAACAAGTAAATGGTAAGCGCACGTCATACAGATGGTTGAAATGCCGACGCACGATATAGATGCCGTAGCACACGCGCACGGCAAAAAAGAGGGTAAGAAGAATGAGACCGTTGATTGCCTGGAAAAGGCCGCCTGTCATTTGCAACTTATCAAGATACCTAGTTGAAAGCCGGTTAGCCATGGATGAGATATTAGCCTTTGGCACAAACTGACCACTTATTGGCAACACGTTAGGGCCAACGAAGCTCAAATAAGTTCATGTATGTCGGTATATTAATTAGAAGCTCACATGAACTACAGAAATTAATTGCAAAAAGATGAATCTGTGAGTTTTCAGCCTATCAAAGTAATTCAAAACTTACCGTTTAAAAAAGGCGTAGATAGCTCCCAAACAAGGGCGCATGGACCATAGAAGGCCATAAACGGTCGCTGATTGAGCCAGCAGTTGATTGGATCAATTCAGCTCGAACTACTGTCTGAAATCCCACGACTCACATAGCTCAGGCCAAAAATCACCGCACACGAAAGGCCTGATTTTCTATTAAGTCCGTAAACAGTGCGCGGCGACAGATGGGCACTTGCCATGAACGATAAAGCCAAACTCAACCTGCGCTAAAACGGACTCTATAGTGTCCCAGACGAAGCTAGAAATTTAGAACTGGTAAGCGATAGGACTTCTAATAGACTTAAGAGACTTACTATCTACCGGGCACATCGGTTGACAGTTAATTAGCACATCATTTGGTGCCGTGTATCCCACTCACCCGACGGCTATGCCATGAAGTTTCCCCATGCTCTCTTCCCAACCAAAAGCTTTCTCAAGACTCCCAACATTGGGAAGTATCAAAAGTCTATGCAAAGCCATCGGGCCGATGACAACAGCATGTGCCATGCTCACTGCGTGGACATTCCAGCTATGTTTCGTTCTTCGGGACAAATTAGGATATGTCTTCGGAGCAAGAACTGGACTAAGAATAGCCGACAATACATAGACCAGAGTAAAGGTCCCAAAGGAGAAAGCAATAGTTGAAAAGTGTGCTGGTAAATGAGGTAAGCCAAGTTGTTTCCCAAGAATAACACCAAGCTCGTCGACCGTGACCATATTGAAACAATCCAGCACCACAAGTTAATCCTAATAGAAATACAATAACTCCGAGTTTAATTATTCAAATTATGCTGCTGTAGTCAAGCAATTCCTAGTCATGAAGCAGGGCGCGAAGGAGTGCCCCAACCGAGTTGAACGATGAATCTGGCTTAGCTGTGTTTAAGACGAAGTCACGTGACTGTCCGCTAGCGTGTATCTTTCAAAGCGATCCTCCACTTTGATTGGTGTAAGCAAACTGTTCTATTATCCAAGTTACAGCTATATCCTAATTATGTCTCTCACACACGCTATTGAATATGGGATGTATCTAGAAGTGCGCTAGGCTTGACATCCTATACACTGTTCAGCGGCTCAATTGCCTGGATATACCTGCAACGCATTGTAGTGACAAAGTACACATATCCAACTCGCTGGTTTCAAACATCTAGGTTATTTCTGGTGCTGGTACTGGTCTTGTTCTGGCAATACTCTCTGACTCTGAATGGCCGATTCTGTTGCTACAAGCTCTCAGGGAGACGACTCTAGGCCAACTACTCCAGCGCCTCGCGACGTCAATAGGGCTCCAGCTTATCACTTCCAATGGGACTTGGATTCTCGGCGGAAAGGGCCTGGAAGTGTAGTGTCTGAGGCAACCGAGAGCCGAACTGGGGCCACAGACGTACTTACTCAAGGAACGGAGGCGTTCTTTGAGAACGTGAACTCTGGATCAGTTACTCCGTCCTTTCCTATTTCATGGAGTGCAAGTACACAGGGCTTCAATGGTGAGTACGTACATATATCTTGACGTACCTCTAATACAACTGGGATTAGCAATATCCACGGTCCTAAATAACCCTAGAACGAAGCCGAATCCGTTAAAAGCGTCTAAAGCCCCACAACCGCCAGTTCACTCCCCTGAATTGAAGAGGATTCGTCGCAAGGATTTTGACCCGTATCTCAAGACTATTGGGCCCGCATGGCAGAAATTCGAACAGAGTAAGAGAGAAACACTTAACCCCACTCCAACATTCGAAAAAGCAGCCCCTCCACTTTCTCCGAGCCTAGAATCCGACCCGAGTTCTTCAGCTGGTGGTGCCTCACGCTCTAGCCTTGTCCCTCTATCGGCTGTACCATCCGTCTACTTCAACTCTTCGTTTGATCTCAGCGACCCTCGTACGTTTGCCACCGTCACTGAACAGAGCACGGCCGGTGCCCAGCAACATGCAGCGTCTCCTACGGATATTGCATTGAATCAGATTCTACAAGAGAAAATGTCGCACTATATGGATGTGGTGGAACAACATCTAGTTCGGGAAATAGCCATCAGAAGTGCCCCCTTCTTTGCTGCGCTGTCGAACCTACAGGATCTTCAAACTGAAGGAGCTGCCTGCTTGTCAAGGATTGCGCGACTTAAATCACAGCTCTATGAAGTTGACAATTGTCAAGCTCGACGTGGGCTTCAGGTTATTCATCTGCAGACCAGGCGAGACAATCTTACGCAATTGCAAAAGACGGTCAAGAGCATACGCGAGGTAGCGGAGATGAGTACAATGGCCAAGCATTTGGACGACGAAGGCGATCATTTTGCGGCTTTGGGGCTGGCGGAAAGCATAGAAACGCTGCTCGAGCGTGAGGAAGAATCTGAGAATCCTCCTGCTAAAGCTTCGCCGATCTCTTCACGCCGTCCGTCTCGACATTCTGCGCAAGAAAACAAAGAAGTGTTTTCTCTGCCTACAGTGATTGAATCACCAGATGCGCCAACCAACGCTTTCTCGAGAAACGACCTTATCTCAAGCTCCCACAGTGCTTCTGCTTTAGTGACTACCGAGCAGCCTGTTAATTTGACTTCGCTTGTATCACTTTCTGAGCTGCCGTCAAAACTTGCTGGACTTAAGACTAATATCTCTGCCTCTCTACAAAAAGACTTTCTTGCCCTGCTTACGGAGGACTTCGTCGATCAAACCACTAACTTAAAGTCTAGCTCTTCCATCAATCCTACGAATAACAACACAAGGCCAGAAGTCTGGACTGCTCAGCTACGGGTGATTCTTGATGGACTTCTCAGAACAGGCGGTGTTGAGCGAGCTTTTGCTGGTTACAAAGAGGCCGCGCTTTCACAAATAAACATGCTCGTCAAAGCGCATCAGGTCTCTGCCGGCGACCTACGCGATCCATTGGCCCGAGAACCAGATCTGAATGGCGAAGAGAATGCAGATTTTGTCAAAAAGATGCAACACGATGAGTTTATGCGTTTGCTGCGTAGCCTCTATGCAACTCTCCTAAAGAGTATTCAGACGACGCAGGAACATGGGGCATTGGTACAGAAGGATATTGAGGAAATTCAACAGTACGTACCTTGTCTATCCTCATCGCTTGGATTTGATCCTTTTTCTACAGGGAAACCCCTAAACGTGGCCCGCTGGTTGACTTGACTGAAGAATGTTCTGCTACTGTGTTTGCGGTTGCAGAGCTGGCCAGCGGCTGCGCTGCCAAACTCCTCAATGCACGGGCTGAACAGCATATCAGCTTACCATGGCCATCATTCTTAGAGCTCTATAACGAAACTTCAACATTCAACATCAATTCGGAAATACTATGTCGGACCATGATAATAGCGCTGCGTGGTGCCGCAAACTCTCAGGTGTGGTGAGCCCAACGAGCAGACTACACTCAGTACTGACCCCGCCCGAAGGCAAAGGCCTACTTATCGGCATTTCATTCACAACGTATATCAGAGTCCGCCAAACTTGTTGAAGAGGAAACGTGGACTGCCGTTGATGTTTCTCCTAAGTCTCAGCGCCTGGTCCTCGCTCTCATCGAAGCCGCCGTCAGCAATCCACCCGAAATTCTCGTCGAGTCTTCAACAACGGCTACACGGAATGGTGAAGACGCGCCTGATGGACCATCGCCCAAGTATATCACCATAGAAGACCAACAATACCATGTTGTCAGCGCAACGTTGCAAGCCATCCGGCTCCTCATCGACTATCTAAGAATAATTACCAATCTACCGCTCCTTACTATTGATGTGATGCCCAAGATTATTGAGTTCCTCAAGGTTTGAAATTTATCTATTTCACGCGTATAGGTCACTTACTGGCGCCGATATAGGCATTCAACTCAAGAACGTGCCAAGTTGTGTTGGGCGCAGGGGCTCTTCGATCAGCCGGGTTAAAAAATATCACTGCAAGACACCTTGGTGAGTAACGCCGTCTCGTCATCGCTTTGTCCAATAACGCGATAATTATAGCCCTGGCTTCGCAGTCCTTAACTGTCATGGTCACTCTCATTCCGTACGTCCGGGAGACGTTTAGGCGTCATTTAAGCCCTAAGCAGGCCGTTATGCTTATTGAATTCGACAAACTAAAGAGGGTCTGCAGCATACTAGTATATATTGTGCACTTCTACTAACTGTTCAGAATTTTAGGACTTTCAAGAGCATCAGAATGAAATTTATGCTAAATTGATTTCTATTATGGGTGACCGACTGGCCGTACACTGCAAGTCTTTGCAGGTGAGCCGCTCCCTAGTTCAAATAATAATTCCTCTATTCTATGAGTTTATTAGGATATCAATTGGACAGTACCAAGCTCAAAACCTCCACCAAATAACTACATGGAAGTTCTAGTCAAGGAAACGGCGACATTGCATAAAGTTCTTACCCGCTACTTATCACCACATGCTTCTGAGGTAAGCTCTGTCTAAAAACAACCCTGAAGCCTTCTCTTACATCCCACCTTTAGCTCATTATGAGCCAAGTGTTTGCCGCGATCAACCATCGTCTTTCTGAAGAGTATACCAAGATTGAGCTTCCAAACCAAGCAGCTAAGGACAGGTGAATATTCGTACCGCTCGCGGCGATCTAAAGGGTTCACTAACCTGAATGAACTCAACGCAGACTTCTTGAAGACGCCAAGTATCTACATAGTCGACTTTCCGCGCTTCCAGGTGTAGGCGGGTTGAGCTCAATGCTTGAAACCGTTGTCATGGACAAACGTCTTGTCGTCCCTGCCCCACCTGAGCCGATCCACCCGACTACCCAGGGAGCACCTCCACCGCCGTCGAGGCCCGCTCGTCGCACGCTGTCTAGTATATTTGGGAAAGACAGCAAGAAAGCCCCGACCCCCGCCCCAGCGCCGGAGAATGCAGAGGTCCCCGGACCCCCAGTAGAAGAGTCCATCAAGGCTTCGGCACCTTTACCTCCGACGGCGGAAGAGTCGAACGCTGATATCTCGCGTGGTGATGTGGGTACAGTGCCCGAGCAGGAACACCCTGGAGGACAAGATGCTATGGAGGAGTCCTTAGCGCCAACTGAGGCGATGCATCCAGAGACCCATTTGTCTAATGGTACGGAAATCAGGGATACCATCGCTACTCCCAGCGAGCTCGCACACGCCGATTCGGCCGTACGAGCTCATCCCAACTCACCAACAGGCGGAGATCGCCAACTCTCCGTCGATGACGCCACTACGTAGATTCAACCCTTGTATGCCAAGTTCTTATGCTTCCCTCTCATAGATTTCTGTCACGCACAATGTTCGGACAAATTCGTTGGTCCTGGGAAGGAACTGATATATATCTATGCTATTTTAATATTCCACGGCCTCAGTTGCCTGGATAACCGGAGGTGGCGGGGCCGAGAGCCTGGCTCCCGCGTGAAGGTCAAAAATATTCCCCTGTGAAACCAACATCAAGGGACATGATCGTTGTTGGAGCAACCTATCGCCTACTAGAAGGCTCGGTTGGTCTTTAGACCGGCGTAGCTAGGTTTATACATGTGCTGCCTTTGTAAAAGGTATTTCATCGCGCGCTCACTTGTAGCGCGTGCAACGAGGCGCATAGGATCACACCCCTAGATCGGCAATCGAATCCTAAAAGTGTCTAAATCGCTTAATCCCCAGACTGGGGCGATCACAAAAAGGTAATTGAATGAGGTAATCAATCCAGTTGGGACTATCCTATGTATAGGGTGGCCGTTCAGGACTGCCATTGCTGCACTTTCTACAACCCCTAAAGGCTTGACCTAACAGATAGCCCAGCGTTCTCCATAATAAAGCATGATGCCATTAGGGACCCGGTGGCTGAAGCCTTGCTTCTGTTAAATCTGGTGATAGGCTAAACCTCCCTCCCAGGAAATAGTTGTGCCTAGGCCTTTAACAGTCGTTCTTTACTCCACTCCCCTCTACCGCGCTGGCTATTGGTTTCCCTTTCGGCTCCGTCCATCAAGCCAATACCGCCCTCTCGATGCTATCCTAGGTCCACAAAAACTGGCCTAGCTTTCAATTCCAAGCGCATATATAAGCCACTATACAATGTGCAGCATACAGTCAGATCGAGGGTCGTGTAGAAAGCCGAAGTATAGTCAATGTGATATAGCTACCAGTGTCACGGCTGGATGAAGCCATACAGGACATACCTCGAGGCCCGACTCCCTGTTCAAAATCGAACGATCCAGACACAAGTCGTGCCGGCTTGTTAACCTCATCGGCACGAGTTATCGCAATACAACCCTAGGTGGGTGTCGGCCTGTGGCTGGCCAAACAACTTGACAGCCTGCACTTCCGATTTCAGCCCAGGTCTCTAAGTTATTTGGACGACAACGCAAGAACGGGTAATCTTGTAGAAGACAGAGTTAGGGCTAATAAGACATCTGATAGAGCATTAAGCGTGTGCTGGTGGGGGCTCAGTCGGATAAACAGTTCAATTTTTAAGGGAGAGATTCTCGCAATCTTCTCACAGGGCTGAGCCGATATAGTGCTCCATCGAGCGGGGGCAATGTGCACAAAAACCCACAAGCATACATCATTTTGTCAACGCCGTGATGAAAAGGTACTCGGACAGGGACGCTCATAGGCGTAGCCCCTCGGATGTTCTTATTTCGAAAGAACACTGATTTACCTAGGTAAACTAGAGGTCCTAGGCAAACGTAGTATCAAGGTAGGTCCCTAGTATCTGAGCGAAGCGTAGACGTGCATGTGCTACTGCAAAGACAAGAGCGACCCAGAAACTCACTCAGGAGATGGCGGTATTTTGTCCGTTTCAGTAACTAATCCGTGCCCAAATATTTAGCGATCGTCTTTTAGCCTCTGGGGAAAATGTGTCGTGGAGTGGGATGATGCGGAAGGGAAAATCGAGAAAGACAGAAAGAACACATAGCATGGGCTGATGATGGTGTGGTATGTGGTAAGAAGTAGCCAAGCGCCCAAGCTCAGCGAAAGAGAAAAGCGCACGATGGAACCAAACATACTTTGCAAACATACCCGCAGCATCTACTGCTCTGCATATAGTAGCCGTTTTCTATGGCACCATATATGCGTAGAGTCGCTAATAGACGTGTGTCTTATTTGTCCCTTAGAACCTTTCTGTCTTATTAGGCAGGGCCACTATTTCAAAATTCCGGCTCCGAGTTTGGTATAATTTTCTGTCAGAATAAGAACGGAAAATAGCATACATATATTCTACCCATTGAATAACCCTGGTTCATGTGGTTTTCCGGTCTGACTTAACTGGGATCAGAGGAGGAATAGTGTTCCAGAATTTGACATGGTGACCGTGCCTAAAGTCCCTATTACCTTTGTCTGTCTTTAAATGTTTCCTGCCTCACTCATCCTCATCTGTTCCACAAGTTACACCAGAAGAGTTAACCCTGCAGCAGCAACAAACGTATGAATATGAAGAATAGCTTGTTAAGAGGGCTGGACCTTCCTAATATGGCGGGTGAGTGGAGACAAATCTATTTCCGGACTTGGCCACCGACGGAAACTTTCTAGGGCCTGATATCAACACAACACTGATCAACAGTAATTACTTTTTTTCCCGCCCGGCCAAACGTTCAGTAGCAACCTTCTATCGGCATAGCGCCGAGCCATGTGAGCCCGACGCCTCTCCGCCGATGCTCAGTTTCTTCCTTTACCGCTGGGGCTTTGTCATCCATAGACCGAAAAATTCTACAACTCATGCGCTGTCAGACCACTCAGCGTTGAGTTTTTCGACGCAATACTTTTTTTGCGGGGAACCTGCTGAGAGATACAGAAGTTCAAATGACTTAAAAAGAAGAGAACTCCGATACCACCGTGGTATGAGATGAGGTAAAATCATCGACAAGGTGTGTATATCGATCTCAGGCCTTTCGATGTGCGACTTCACCCGATGCTTGCACCTCAATCCCCGCTTATGCGGTCGATTGTGCTATAGGGAAAGGGGTTGAAACTCGGTCGAAACTCGGTCTACTGAAACTGTACCACCCCTGTGCCCCTATTCGGTGTCGGTTGTGACTTCCAGACTCCGAGTGTTTTCTAGTTAGAACAGCAGTGTGACCGTACTACCATACCCTTCGCCTCGCTTCGGTGGTCACTCATGGCACAGAGATAAAGACCAGTGAGCATCATTGTGCTGAAACCGTGTTGGAAATACTCACGAGGTTACCGTGTCAACCATGTCTTAACAGCGATGTCCTCAAGGCTGTCCTGCAAAATTTTACGGCATGTTTAATAGCCGGTTTCTGTTATCGCGTGTGTGGTCTGAAATTTTGTAGTGTGACATTTTTGCATCTAAATATACATAGAACACCGAATGATAGAGATAGAAGCTCACGCATACCAATATGCCCAGATTTACTCCTGTAATTACCCGCGCAGTCACACCTAACAAATCAAGGCGGCACGATCGGCATGTTGTTTGTACATTAGCATCGGATCGTTGAGCTCGATGGTCGCAGGTCCCATCGCAATCTAGACGTAAACATCATTTCTGGTCGCGTGGCCGAGCGTACTCACCCAATAGCGCTGTCAAAGGGATAGCGTGAGAGTCCTATCCTATCGACATCGGAGCAGATGCTTATACTGATCACGCGCCCAACGGTTGACACCTATGATGAACTTCGCAAGCTTAACGGGTACACATGATTCCCCGGATACGTCATATACGCAATGCCTATATGTAGAAACGTCATTGTTTTTCTATACGCCTGTCGTACTCGGGGGCCGTGACGACCGCCGCGCAACTGGCCCCATGACCGTCGTGGTGCCTGTTGGTTTTAATTTTTTGCGAGAATTTTTCAGCTCGGAGGAATGGAGCCTAGACCCCCTATTTGCATGGCACATTGATGTGACTTACGTGACCGTGATGGGGGCTGTGTAGAGCACGTGCGTATTGGCCGACCGAAATGGGGGCTCGTCCCCAACAGAACACGCGCTATAAGCAGGTGAAGTTTGTCGTGTACGTACAACGCGGGATCGAACGTTCGTGCTTCTTCGACGAGGGAGTCCGCCGGCTTTTATGTCTCACGCTGAGTCTATGCGCTGAGAGTAGGGCCTCGGATTGGCAGAAGCCTGTGTGTACGTCTTCTTCAGCAACGCCTTTTTTGCCGAGAAAAACGACGTGAGTTACGGCGATCAAAAGTCGCAATTTTTCTTGAGGCATTTATATGCGTTGCGCCAGGCTGCCAATGGTCCTAGACGGAAGCGGGTGGCTCATTGTTCTGCATATCCGAACTGCGGCAAACGTGAAAATTGGGCGTGCAAGGTTTGCGCCGTGACGCATAGTAATTCAGTCTGAACGCGTAATTCATTAAAAAGGTACGATACAGGAAATTTTACATAAATGTCATACTCCACTGTCAAACTTGCAGTCGTCGGAAGT